>CAUJRU010000851.1:0-286109 GCA_963277665.1 Viscum album | reverse complement strand
CAAAAGGCTATAAAACTACCTTTTAAAAATATTAGATTATTTATGCTTAAAATTGAATTCATTCTCATTTTAAGCCTCTAAATTTTATTGGATAAATTTAAAAACATTTAAAAAAAATGTTTAATCATAATATGGTTACTTCTGTTTATTCCCGCCAATACAATGGCTAGGCTATAACTAATGTTTAAAATAATAATAATATTATATTATTATTATTATTATCAGTATGACTCAGCCTTGTTTACAACATAAGATTTCGGAGAAGCCCATTGTTGTGTGTCGGGTATTCCATCGAACATAGCATCCCCTTTAAAGTAAAATTAATATTCAATTCACAAATATTAATAAATAAATAAAATGTCATATTCTTTATTTAACTGGGATGCTACATCCTTCCCCCCTTTTGGAAATTTCATCCTTGCAATTTTATTGACTTATCAAATAAGTGGGGGTATTTATCCCTCATAACATTCTCAGATTCTCATGTTGCCTCTTCAACCATATGATTTTTCCACAAAACCTTTACCTGATGAATTACCTTATTCTGCAATACTTTCTCTCTTCGGTCAAGAATCTTGTTTTGTTGTTCCTCATAAGAAATATTCTCTTCCAACTGAACTACCTCTAGACTCAAAACATGAGATGGATCTTGTATATACTTTCTCAACATTGAAACATGAAAAACATTTTGTGCCTTGGATAAAATTGTAGGTAAATACACTATGTAGGAAACTGATTCCACTTTCTCTAGGATTTCATAGGGTCCAATGAACCTCGGACTCAGCTTTCCCTTCTTACCAAAACGTATCACACTTTTCCATGGAGAAACTTTGAGAAAGACATGATCACCTACCTCGAAAGAAATATCCTTCCTCTGGTTATCCACATAACTTTTCTGCCTGTTATGAGTTGTTCTCACGTGCTTTTGAATCAATTGAACTTTTTATACCATCTCTTCTACCAATTATGGTCTCATCAACTTCCTTTCATCTACTTCATCCCAAAAAGATGAAGTTTGACACTACTTTCCATATAATGCCTCAAATAGTGTCATCTGTATACTGGAATGAAAACTATTATTATAAGAAAACTCAACCAAAGAAAGATGTTGGTCCCAAATTCCCTGGTAATCCATTGAACAAGAACATAGAATATCCTACAAGGTTTGAATTATTTGTTCTGACTGCCCATCTGATTGAGGATGAAAAGTTGTACTGAAATCTAATTCAGTTCTCAATGACTTTTGAAGGCCCTTCCAAAAGTTAGAAGTGAACCTAGGATCCCAATTAGATACAATGGAGAGGGGAACTCCATGTAACCCAACAATCTCTTTAATATACAATTAATAAAGTTGATCTAGAGACATAGTATCTTAAATAGAAAGAAAATGAGAAGATTTATTCAATCGATAAATAATAACCCAAATTTCATTTTTACCTCAAAAAGTCTTTGCTAATACCACTACAAAATCCATGGACACATTTTACCATTCCCACTCTGGAATTGGAAAAGGTGAAAGCATCCCTTTCAGTAACTTTTATTCTTCTTTAACTTGTTGACAAGTTAAACAGTTCAGAGTAAAGTCAGTAATATCTCTTTTCATTCCATCCCACCAATAATACTCCTGAAGATCTCTGTACATCTTAGTACTACAAAGATGAACTGAAAATAGAGAACTATGAGCTTTACATAACAACTCTTTTTTCAACTGTGAATCACAAGGCACACATAACCTCTTTCCAAACCTCAAAACAAAATCTTTATCAATGTTAAATTCAGGTAACTTACCCTTATAAACCAATTCTACATTTTTTTGCAACTCATTGTCTTCTTTCTATGCTTGCTTTATTCCGTCTTCTAGAGATGATTTCACTACCACCTGAAACAAAACAGAGGAATTTTCTATACCAATAACTTACAATTCAAAATTCATCAAATTAGAAACCAAAGGATCTCGTTCCAAACATATAATGGTTAATGTAGCATTACTCTTTCAACTCAAAGAATTATCCACTTTATTTTACTTTCTTGAATAGAAATGGATCGTGAAATCACAATCCTTTATTAATTCTAGTCATCTTCTTTGTCTCATGTTCATTTCTTTCTGAGTGAATATATACTTTAAACTTTTGTGATCAGTATATATTTCACACTTTATGCCATACAAATGATGCCTCCAATTTTTTAATGCAAAAACAATAGCAGCTAGTTCCAAATCATGTGTAGGGTAATTTAACTCATGAGGTTTCAATTGGTGTGAAGCATAAGCAATTACCTGATCATTTTTCATAAGGAAACATCCAAGTCCTTTTAAAAAATCATCACTATAGATAAAAAATTCACCATTTCTATAAGGTAATGCTAAAACTAGAGCATTCACCAATATTCTTTTCAATTCCTAAAAACATTCGTCACATTATTTTGTCCAAATGAACTTAACACCTTTTTGAGTTAACTTAATCAGTGGGATAGATAACGGTGAAAAATTTTCAACAAACCTCCAGTAATAACCAGCTAAACCAAAGAAAACTACAAATCTCAGTTATATTTGTGGGTCTTGGACATTATTTAACAACTTTTGTTTTAGAAGGATCAACAATTATTCCATATTTAGAAATAATGTGACCAAGGAATGAAATTTTTTGTAATCAAAACTCACACTTTCTGAAATTCCTATACAGTTTCTTTTCTTTTAATATTTTCAAGGAAACCCTTAAATGGATTTAATGATCCTCTTTAATTTTAGAATATACCAAAATATCATCAATAAACACAACCAAAAACTTATCCAAGAACTCACAGAAAATTATATTCATAAGATCTATGAATATAGCAGGTGCATTGGTTAACCCAAAAGGCATAACTACAAATTCATAATGGCCATATCTATTATGAAATGTAGTCTTCAGAATGTCTGATTCCATTAATTTCAACTGATGGTACCCCGAACTCAATTTAATTTTTGAAAACTACTGAGCTCCTTATAGCTGATCAAAAAAATCATAGATATGAGGCAAATGATACTTGTTATTAATAGTGATATTATTCAAGACTCTATAATCAATGCAAAGTCTCATTGAACCATCTTTATTTTTAACAAACAAGACAGGATCACCCCATGGTGATGTGCTAAGTCGAATGAAACCTTTATCTAATAACTCCTGCAATTGCTTCTTTAACTCTAAAAGTTCAATTTGAGCCATTCGATAAGGGGGTTTTGAAATTAGATTAGCATCATGAACTAATTCAACAGTAAATTAAACTTCTCGGTCAGGTATTATATTAGGCAACTCGTCAGGAAAAACATCAAGATACTCATTTACCACTGGCACATCATTAATCTAAACAGTTCCTTTGTTTTCAACAATATTTTCAAGGTAACATTCATTTCCAACTTTTACTTGTTTCTCAGCTTCCTGATATGTTATAAAAATAAGGGTTCATTCTTGTACACAAACTGAAATTATTTCTAAAAATAAACCTATTTAACTCTGAAATCAATCTTAGCATGATAAACGAAAAGTCAATCCATATCCAAAATAACATCAAAATCTACTAGAGGAAAAACAATAAGTTTTTCATGTAAATTCTTTCTGCACACAAGGAAAAGAAGGTTCTTATAATTTATTTTTGTTTCAACATTTACTTTAGGTTTTTTTACCACAATTTCAGGATTCATATCTTGAGATGGAATTCCCAATTTACTAGAAAATTTCTCAGAAATGAAGGAATGTGTAGACCCTGAATCAAACAACAAAATGGAATAATCTGAATAAAAAATAGTGTACCTAATACTACTTCATTTGATGAACCAACATCTACTGAAGTGGTTGAAAATGATTTCACCACCCCTTTCTGCTTGTATTCCAGTTGCTTTACTTCATTTGAGTTCTTCGTTGGAAACTCATTTTCATAATGACCCATTTCATTGCACTTAAAACATTTTACTGACTGTAAATCAGATTTTTTCTTATCATTACCCTAATATTTTTCACTGAAATTACGAGCCTTATGCCCCATTTTACCACATCGGTAGCACTTACCAGAATTCAAAAGGCATTCCCCAGTGTGCTTTTTACCACAATTTTTACAAATTGTAAACTTAAGTTTCTTACCATCAAACTTTTTTGAATAATTCTTACCTTTATTCTTCCACCTCGACCTCTTATTCTGTTGTTTTTCAAAGAACACCTAATCATCATCAAACTCAATTTCCACCTTCTCCGCACATCGAACAAGTTTTTCATAACTTTTAAACACACGTGAATATAAAACCCTTAAATAATTTGGCTTTAATATTGAGTAAAAATGATTGATTTTACTATCAAGATCCCATATGAAATTTGGAGCACACCTTTTCAGTCGAGTGAATTTTGTTTCATAAGTATCCACTGAGTCATCCTCCTACCTCAATTCCAAGAATTGTTTTTCGATCCTAAGTCGAACCGCCTTAGGGAAATATTTCTAAAGAAATATACCTTTGAATTCATCCAAATCAAGAGAATAAATCTCCTCACCATCCCTAATATTTTTAACAATTGACCACCATTTATCAAATTCAACTTTAGAACAATAAACAACAAGATTAACCTTTTGATGTTCTTAACACCCCATGACATCGAAAATCTTTTCCAGTGCTTTAATCCACCCTTCATCTAGCACAGGGTTAGGTGATCCTTTGAATAATAGGAGATGTTTCCCTATGAAATGCTCCACCACTGACATGTTTTTCTATGGTTGATTTGGCTGATATCGTGCATAGATACCACCACCATTTATATCCTAAGTCAACTGTTCCATCACTGCAACAAACTGTTCAGTTCTGATTCTGACCATCTCAGGTTGCTGATTTGGAAGGTTGTTTTCCTCTTGATTTCATCCCATCATAGCTACCTTGTTTCCTCTATAGAAAACCATTTTTAACATAGAAATATCTTAGGAAAATCAATATAGTAATCTTAAAATTCTATATCATTTCAATATTACCATAAAGTAAAAATAATTTTTGGATATTAATTTAACAATATCCTAACTCCTAAAGTTGTCTAAACCGACCTCTAATACCAACTATAAGGCCCCAGCCATAAAAAATCACTTAATCTTGAGTTAAATCAATAATTCACATTGAGGATATTTTCAGGTTTAGAGTTTTAGAGAATTATGCCATAACTATTACATTATATCTCAAATATTACAAAGTAGACACTTCTACTCTATCCAAATTTTTTCACAACAATAAAACTCCTTAAATAAAACAAGGACTATTTTCTTGATATAAATCTTCTTGAATTATTAATTTCTCTTACCCTTCCTTATACCCTATGAAAAACATTTCAAAAACTTGGTATGAGCATAAAAATCTCAGTAAGGGTTATAAAATAAGGAAAGAAAAAATTAGTCTGTTAATACATACAAATCAATAAAATCATACTTTTCAATCATAAAACATAATCTCTTTAACATAACTCATGAAATAATAATATTTATGAATATAACATAGAAATAATAAATCATAAAGGTAACTTGTGGCATCTATAACATACTTACATTGTAGCTTTCACAGCTACATAGGGAGTTACATTTGGAATACCCATCATAGTATATTCCCTAAATATATTAGGAGAAACATTAACATTTACCTCCCTCATGTTACCCAATTCATTGAAGATCTATCTCGGGCTCACCCTCCCTATTTTTATCATTGAACCACCCGTATACGTAAATAATTCCCACAAACCATAACATAATCATAACACATAAAACAAGCATAAAGGAAAGATAACATTTCAACATTCCAATCACAATATAAAATTTCAAGATATTGACATAATAAATACTTTCTAAAAACCATTTTCAATACCAAAATACATTAAAAGGGTATTTGGTTTTTATTTTCCTTTTAAAAACATTACGGCTTGTTAAGGAAGCCAAATATCAAATAATACTCGCGATAGCGGAAGGGTCGTTGTCACCGTGTATGTTAAAAATAAGCATTAATTTTGTTATTTAGTAAAATGATTTGTAGAAAAAATTTCCTTTGAATGAAATGAAAATTAAAAGGGTTTTATACACCGTATAAAATAAAGTCATGTATAAATCAAAATTGCCTCAATGAAAAGAGATTGAGACGAAGTCCCTTACCTTGAGTCAAACTCATCAGGTATGTTCCTTGTTCTTCCTGAATAATAAACACAAGTTAATTTATACTTGATTAAAAACCTTTTTCAATCTTATTATTCCTTTTATATCACTTATTACCTTGTTATAAACATTACATAATTATTTAAGTTAATATTTATTATTTTGTTGATATTTGGTACTTGAGTCAAAAATGAACTTGTTATAATTAAAAACTATCTATATGGTCAAAAGTCCATTATATCCAGAATAATATTCATGATTTATATATCATATATATCATATATATGTATTTATAATAGTCCATAAAATTTTTAGGTAATAAATTAAATGCACCGTTCATGGAGACAGTAGGTTGTACATACGCATAAACGCTACTTTCATTTCTTTGTCATACTAAAAGAATAATAATAAAATGATATAAATGTATATTATAATACCATTATTATATTTATTTCATTTATGTATCATAGGTTTAATAAAACCATCCTTTATATGTTTCATGTATATCATGAACGAGTCATATCACTTTGAGGGGGCGGTAGTCCGCACTTCCTCAAATGAAATTATCGTATTTACACATCATAAAAAGCATAAAGGTATGTTGTAAATTAAAATTACAGAATCATAGAGATAATATAAATATAATATATATCATATATAAATATATTACCATCATAATTTCCACCATTATAGGTGGTAGTAAATAATTGAACAATCATTGTTTTGTGAGACAGTAGTTTGTTGTCCACAGAAACAGTATGTTCTAAATCCATTAGATAGAGGTGTGTGTAAGTGTAGTTAGAATAATTATCATAAAAAAATAATAGTATATTCAGTATATTGGTGTTTTTATGTAATCAAAGAATAATAATATCATAGGGAGTGAATAAGTAAAATAATGGAAAGGAACTTTAGAGAATATGATACCTCTTAAAACGTGTAACTCCCTTTGATTTGAGAAAAAAGGCTTGCTTGAATTGCCTTATGCCTAAGGTAAGGCTTATATAAGGAATATATGGATGTTAGGAACTTATTTTTTCAGAGTTTTTACAATCCAAGGGGTTTTAAATGTGTGATTAAATGGGTAGGGGTGATTCCCTTTTATAAGAGGGAGGAGGGACACTTTAGGAAAGTTTTGAAGCATTATTTTATTATAAAATGATTTTCAGTTTCAAATGGTCCCAAAGTTATTTATTTAAAATATAATATGATTTTGGGTATAAAAACTCTCAACCAATATGTTTTAGACAATTATAGGTCACAAATTTAACCTTATATTTTAGCTGAAACCCTTAGTTAACTAATTTAACTCTTACCATGTCTTCTCGTATATTCATACTATATGGTTAATATAGTTACTATAAAATGCCAATAGAACATAAAGTGGTTCATTAATGACATGTTCAACATTATATAATTCATTTGGAAGAATCTTAGATTTTTAGGACTATTATATCATTTAATAAAATAGTATTGTTTTTAAATCATTTATGTCATTTTTTACTGACTGAAAATTATTTTTTTTATTATATCATAAACCCCTTTTAAGGACTGAAGGGGAACCCAACATGACTTCAAGAACATAAGACATTAAACTGTGCCTCAAAGGATCAAAAACCATAAAACCAAATAAAAAAAAAGGGAAACCCCTCCCCAGCATAAAACAATCAGTCCAGCTTCCACCTTCTCATCACTACTTGGCTAGCTATCCTGTGCAGTGATGCACGGGCCTGGTACCGATGGCAAAAACCATACCCTCTCAAACATCTGATTCCAAATATTCATGATCTGATGAAAACTATAGCCCTAAACCTCATTTTATGGAATAAAAAGTTTTAAAATAAATTTATTTTAATATTTATAATCTCATTTATTTAAATCATTCATTAATAAGGTAATCACTACATCATTATTGTGTCATACATATATTCATTTATTTGATGTCTAAAAATTATAAATAAAATACCATGATGTAGTAAATATTTTTATATTTATAATGACTATTTATAGTATAAAATATCACTTATATAACCCCATAAAAAATTGTTTTACTAAAAGATACATGTTTATGTTACATTTTTCTTTACTTTAAATTAATTCTTATAAAATTTCATTTTCACATACAAGTGGCTCCATAGGGTCCCAAAATCTACACAAGGATGCCCATGGTCTGAAATATACCATCCAATAGGATTAGGACACATGTTAGGGTAGTTTTATATTATAATAATATTATTTTTTTACCCTTATTTACCAAATTTACCCTTTAACCATAGTAAATAAAATAATTGCTGAAGTTACTATTCATAATGTCTAAAAATAAAAGGTACATATTTAAACAATTTGAAAATACTAATTCCAAATATGGAATCTTTTTCCCCAAATTAAAAACACAAAATTTACAGTAATTAATTTAAAATTAATTCCCATTGTCAAAACCAAAAAGAGTGTTTTTAAGAAGTAAAAATTACCAAAAGATTGACATGTGTTTATGTCCAATATCAAAGTGAAATTAATTCCAATGAAAAAAATTGTATTAAATGATAAAAATATAATAAAATTACTCTTTAAAATCAACTAAAAAGACAATCTAACTATATAAATAAATTAGATGAAAATGCAGTTTTGAATTAAAATGTAGTATTTTTCACTATTCATTAAAAAAATGAACTTTATCAGAAAAATACCAAAATTTCATCCAAATTAAATTTTGATGTGCCAATTATATATAGGTAGTTTATTTTGTCAATTTGAACATATAAAGGTGAAAAAAACTATATTTAAAAAGGGTTCGCCATTAAAAGGCGGTAAAACTACCTTTTAAAAATATTAGAGTATTTATGCTTAAAATTGGATGCATTCTCATTTTAAACCTCTAAATTTTATTGGATAAATGTAAAAACAATTAACAAAAATGTTTAATAATAATATGGTTAGTTTTTTTCATTCCCTCTAATACAACAGCTAAGTGTTAACTACCATTTAAAATAATAATAATATTATATTATTATTATTATTTTTAGTATGACTCAGCCTTGTATGCAACATAAGATTTCATAGAAACTCATTATTGCATGTCGGGTACACCATCGAACATAAAATCTCCTTTAAAGTAAAATTAATATTTAATTCACAAATATTAATAAATATGAAAATTTCATATTCTTTATTTACCTGGGATGTTACACATGAATTCACATTTGAAACCTTTGATGTAGGAAATAATCAGCCCCATATTTCTCTAATTCCTTTTTTCTATTTGATTTTTTAGTGGAAAGTATAAGGATGGTCCTCTTACACTCAGAAGTAAAATTGTGACAACTACACATTCCCCGCCATTAATCTCATACCGAAACTAATTGAAAAAGTGAGTATAAGAAGAGTGGAGGTGGTTCTGGTCATAGATCAATTTAAGGTATCCAATTTATGACTTTTATTCATTGCTAATTATTTTTTTTAATTATAGAAATCTCAATTTGACTATCATGAACCGTCTCCCGGGGCACGTGTCGTGACATACCCCAAGCCCGCCTCCCGAAGTCCAGGGGTTGGTGACTAGTGTAGAAGGAGTCAACCTAAAAATGGGAGGCATTTTACAAAGTACCTATACACATGCACGCACAACCACACACCAAAGATAGAAAGCAAACATGAATTCTACTAAACAACCACTGAGTAAAAGTAAAAACTATAGGTCAAATAGGTCATAATACAAACCCAACAAAGGACGAATTGAAAACAATAAAATACTAGAAAACTCGGATAGTCATCCACTGGGAACACTACTTGATGGGTAAGTATAGAGTAGCTACTAAGATCTGTAGAAGTACGTCCCACCTGCTTGACCTCACTGGGCACTGCCCGGTCCTAGGCCACCAAGTCCTCCATCAAGTCATCGATTGTTTGTACCCAAAACAACACGTGCGGGCGAAGCCCGTGCATGGGTGAGCATAACATAACTAAGTAGGGACCCCAAAACCAAATCGGGTCTCACAGAAATCCACAAAGAAAGTCACAAAATAATACACAAATTTTTGAGTCACTAGAGTCATCTCAACATAGGTATAACTTAAAGTATTGATAGTAAAACCAATGGTTGCAAACACTGAACATTAATCACTACAAAGAAAATCATCCACGATGATTATTTTAGGCCATCTAGGTCACCTAGACCTATTCAGTAGCTGAGCCACAAAGCCTCACTAGGTAAATGAGTCACAGAGCCTCACTGATAGTTGATTCATGTAGCCTCGCTAGGTAGTTGAGTCACGGAGTCTCGCTGATAGCTGAGTCACGAAGTCTCACTGGGTAGATGAGTCATGAAGTCTTGCTGATATCTGAGTCATAGAGTCTCACTGGGTAGTTGAGTCACGAAGTCTTGATGGGTAGCTGAGTCACAGAGTCTTGCTGATAGCAGAGTCACGGAGTCTCGCTGGGTAGCTGAGTCACGGAGTCTCGCATATAGCTAAGTCACGGGGTCTCACTGGGTAGCTGAGTCACGAAACCTTGTTGGGTAAACTTCCATGAAATCTTACTTAGAGGATTTCATAATAACCGCCCCATCATGTGGGTCCCAACACTGCAGATGGCACGTCAATCGGACACACGGTCTAAGATATACGTCTTTTTTTGTAAACATGGGTCAGTTGCATCCGGGATCAGTCTGACAGGTTCGGACCGACCCAACCAACCCGAACCAGGGCCCTGCATGACCTGATTCTATTTGTCTGGACCATTTTCCTTGCCTATTAGGCCTCACTAGACCTAGATGAGGTTGGTTATGGGTCCAGTCTGCTTGGTCACCCAATGACCCGAATTTATCCGGCCCGGCCGCACTGGCGGGCCGGTGTCTTTTCCTAGCCCAGACCGCTCTGCGGCCCAACTTTATCCCATCATCTCAGTCTGCTAAAGAGGACCAGATCGAAAGTTTAGCCAGGCCACTCAGGAAACCCGGTCTAATTTAGCCCGGACCAGCTCAGCCAGTCCTGTTGGGGCACACGCGGCCGGTCAGTCAGCCACCCCCCATGGTCAGCACATGGCCCGCATGGTATGGACCACTCCTCCTACGTGGTGCCATAATGGTGCTGCATATGGCTAGTCACCATGACAGATGAGTCATGGTGTGTTCTAGGTGCACCACATCTGTAAGTGCGACCGTCGAGGGTCGGTCGCTTCATCCCGCATGCAGCACCCGAGGTGGCACCGCCTCCTACCTATGGCCACCACCGCTAGTCACTGGCGCCAATGTGCCTGTGGTGCCACATTGGTGGCACCTTCCTCAGTCCACTAGGTCCTCTTCGGTGGTCTTATCTCAGATCTTCTGCACCTTTGGACCTCTCAGGTTTCCTCCATCACTACCACAACCTCGGGACCACTTGTTTGTCGATTCCACTATTTGGTTACAATGAACACAAATACCCACTATGGAGGGATCTGGGCCTTGTTAGTGTCAGCCCAATCCCTCCGTGTTAGAATTTAAAAACATATATCAATGGGGTTTCAGAATTCTAACACAGATTTCAAATCCCATAACTTCCCGCAATATTATTTCTCAACCCGCAAGAACGAACGAACTTCGGTTCAACCTATTCGTATGTTGATCTGCATTCGTCATTTCAAAAGAAGAATAGGAAGAAGCAATCACATAGAAATCACATAACCCCTACCTGGGTCAGATCGTTCATTGGCGATGAATGGTGTCACCGCATTCATTGTTTTTCATTCCTTTGTTTCTGGTCCTTGGTCGATTGTCATTAGTGATGATCCATTCGAACGGGGGGTTGGTGTTCATCATCATCACCCACCAGAGCTTCAGAGCAGAACCAGGATTGTGCCAACAATCCTATGTTGTCTTCTTGGCCATTAAAGGTTGAAACGCGAATCAGTGTTTCTGTTACAATTCTATTATGAGGTCATTACACTATTTCATTTAATGAAACAATGTATTTAATTTCTATAGGTTGGAAAACCGTTGAGCTGCAATGATTTGAAAATCCAAAAAAATAAAATAAAACAACTTTATTTTATTTTTTTACCTTTTCTTTAAAAAGTCCAGAAATTTTTTTTCTCTCAACCCATACTGGTCCATGTTAGGTCCATTCTAGGATAATCCTGCCATTATGAGTTCAACGGTGCCCTCAAAGTTTTTATCTGAGCACTGGTTTAAAAGTTAAGAAAACCCCACTTGCATGTTTATTTAAATGAACCATAAAAATAGTTCAAAAATTAACTTTCACCCTCGACCAGCGTCGGTCGAGGTTAGGCTCTGCATAAAGGGAACATGCCCTCACGAGATCAATGGTACTCTTGGATTTTCAATCCGAGTTACCGTTTAGGATTTATAAGGATTTAAAAATAAAATAATTTTTACTTAATTATTTTATTTATGCCCAAAAACTAACTTTCATTTTTGGCCCGCACTGGCCAATGTTAGGATTTGTCTAAGGAAAGCATACCGTCACGAGCTCAACGGTGGTCTTAGAATTTTTAATCCAAGTCATAGTTCATGAGTTATAAGCATTTAAAAAATAAAATAATTTTATTTAATTATTTTATTTATGGTTATTCCATTTTTGGGTTTTCTCACTGGAGGTCTACACTGACTAAACTTAAGTCGCACCTAGGGTAAACTCGCCATCCTGAAAGCAACGGTGCCCTCAGATTTCTGATCGAGGCACCCATTTAAGATTTATTACACTTTTTCATGAAAACTGCTCACGCACTCTATTTAAAGATTAACAATTTTTGATGGATCATTCCAGGAATTTTGGGCTTAGGAACTGCACGTTTTCTTAGCACCTGGTCTCAAAATAATTCCATATAATAAAAACAATTACATGAAATTTCTAAGACATTACAATACTCCCCCCTTTTTGGGCTTGACGTCCTCATAATCCAAAACAAGGATAAACAAACAAATGGGGGTACTGAGCATGAATCTGAGCCTCCCTCTCCCATGTGAACTCCTAGAGATTCTTGTGCTTCCACCGAACGTGTACAAGAGGAATTGACTGTCTACAAAAGACTCGCTCCTATCGATCCTCTATCTCCATTGGGAATTATAAAAATGTCACCCCATCATCAAAGTCTAACTTTTCCCATTCGATGAAGTGTGATGGATCATGCACATACCTCCTCAGTTGTGACATGTGAAAAAAATTGTACACCTAGTGCATTTATGGGGGAAGAGATAGGTGGTACACCACCTTTCCAACTCTACTCAGAATCTGAAAAGGTTCGATGAACCTTGGAGATAACTTGCTGCCCTAGACAAATCTCTGCAATCCCCATCGGGGTGAGGCCTGAAGGAAAATATGGTCTCCCTCCTTGAAATCAAAGGGCCTCTGTCTCTTATATGCATAAAATTTCTATCTTCTCTTATGTAGTCCTCATCCGCTCCTGGATGATCTTCACCTTCTCAGTGGTAGACCATACTAACTCTAGACCCATGAGTGTGGACTCCCCTAGGTATGTCTAACATAGAGGTGATCTCCAAGGCTGCCCTTACAAATCCTGGAACAGTGTCATACCAATGGTGGAGTGATAGATATTATTGTATGAAATATCCACTAATGGAAGGTGGTCCTCCCAAATAAGACCAAAATCAAGGATGAAAGAACGATGCATGTCCTCCAAGGTCTATATGGTACACTACATCTACCCATTTCTTTAAGGGTGAAAGGTTATTCTCAAGCGAAGCTGAGTCCCAAATGCCTCCTACAATCCCTTCCACAACCGGGATGTAAAGAATGCATCATGATCTGAGACGATCATCAAAGGCACCCCATGAAGTCCCACTATCTTCTGGATGTAGAGGCATCCCAAGCCCTCTACCGATCCCTGCTCCTGGATGGATTAGAAGTGAGATGACTTGGTGAGTTGGTCAATGATCACCCAGATAGAATCTTGGACCCTGTTTGGTACCTCAAGGGGTTGTGTCAAAATTGATGGAACTCAGTGCTCAACCTTCACTTGCTGACAAGTGAGGAATTATGAAATGAACTCGGCCACTACTTTCTTCATCCCTATCCACTAGTACTGATATCAGAGATCTTGGTCCATCTTTACCACTCCAGGGTGTACCTCCAAGGGGGAGGTATGGAACTCCCTCAAAATCTGCTCTTGTAATGCCACTGGTATTACTATGTGACCATTGAAACTAATGACATGCTCTCCACCAATCAAAAACCCATCAGGTGCTTATCCCGAGGATAACTGTGCACATAGGGCCTCGTAGTTGGCATCTCTGAGTTACACCTTCCTGAATCGTTGTAAGAGTGTAGGGGTAACAACCATCAAATAAAGAAAAATTGTCTCCTCTCTATCCAAAAAGGATATTTGAATCAAGGCCAAATGCTCTGAGGCATCATTCAACGGCTGTCAATTGGGTCTCCTACTGAGAGAATCCTTTATTGTGTTTCCATTTCCAAGAGTATAGACTACTTTGAAGTCGTAGTCCTGGAAGAACTTCAACCATCGTCACTGTCTCAACTTCTAAAAATCCTGCGAGCACCTTTCTATCCATGTGAAAGGATACCCCTTTTAACTTATTGATGCGCCCATCGACCCTTTGGTAGTGGGTACTCATTATCCACGGCCACTTGGTTAAAGTACCAATAATCCACACATAACCTCGAACATTGGGTCTTACTAATCCCTTCCACTGAAAGTTTCCCACCTATGACCTCTACTCGCGAAGCTCTAAGAAATAACTGTGATATACCGATGCTGATATCGGTTCCATCTCGTGGTGTAGAATGATGTAGAAGTCCCTCTCCCTGTGGGGAGGTAATCCTAGAAAAATTATTTGAAAGGACATTCCTGAACTCCGCCACTACTATTAGGAATTGAAAACTCAAAACATCCCCTTCCACGAGGGCAAGGCTGACCGACTCAAGAGTGATCAGCTGCACCCTCCTATGCATGAGTTTATCCCGTGCTGTATGGGTTTTCTTTTTTTTTTCCGACCAAGGAAAACCTTATTCCAACGCTGCATATATAACGCATCCTTTTTCCTAAAACATTCAATATAAGCATGAAATATGGATAAACAGTCCATAACCAAACTAATTTCATAAGGCCTTGATGCTTCCACTAAGAGGTTCCAACCGAAACTCTCACCTCAAGGTTCAGATCACACCGTTGGGATAAGTTTGATTATCCAGTATTCTCCCATAGATATCTCCAGAAGCAAGGATCAAGTCAATGGTTTAACTGAAAACTCTAGGTATTGAACAAGATTCATGATAAGAAGTAATGATTAGCACCTATGTCTATTAATACGGTAGCTAGTAGTAGACATAGACCATACCTCAAATCATTCATGGATCCCTCAGGTTATACTCCTTGACCACATGTAGCTACTTTCTTCCCTTATCCTCAAGCTCCCTAAGCTTGGTTTGGACCACATTAGAGTGGTGGTTGTAACATTTCAAAATGTATACCAACTCCTATTGCTCTCTTAGATCCTCTGCCATGTTTTTCTCCCTACATATCCATCTTTTCTTGTCACTTACTCTACCCCAGTAGACCATCCATCATTTCACTGTCAGCAAGATAGGCTGGAAAATATCTAGAGATATGTCCCCTACTATCTTTTGAAAATCATTACCTCTTCCTAGGCTGAATGGACTCACCCTATGACACCTGAGCTGTAGACCCCCTACCTTGGGACCTCTTCTTGAAATGTCTCACACGTTCAAATATCTGAGACTGACATCGACTACTTTCTTTCCCACTGCTAACATCCACTGGTTGTATCTACTCATCCTAAGGAATTCCAACCAAAAAGTTTATATCTAGAATCCAAACATAAGTAGGAATGAACATAGGAATAGAGTTGGCTCAGATGTCCCTAAATACACCTTGTTGGGAGGTCTGAGCCCTGAATCACTGGTCGTATCATATTCGTCGAGTACCTGGAAAAGTCAGTATGCCTCAATTAATACTTAGCTACCGACATGTAATCCTATAGAAGTTCTTGGTCACACATATCCCTTAGATTTTATAGAAATATCCCCTTCTCTGAGAAATTTTATCAAGCTTTTCCCATAGAAAAGTCAACTCATCATAAGATCGGGTAATATAAACCTTGTCATCGCTCTATTGAGCCATGTAGAAGGCTCACTTCCAGGGCCACCATCTGATCTAATGGTTCCCTAGTTAGATGGAAAACTTATTCACCACCTCAATCCATTACTTAGATGCCTATGATTTGGGATCACTTTAGAACCCGAGGGTTCTCTATCACTAAAACTCGTTTAAGGCACTGATCCAGCATGTGTCCTCTACAGGTAGCGTCAGTAGTAACTGCTGACCAACGAGTAGTGGTATCACTGAGATGCCTCCCAAATGAACCATCTAGGGAAATGGACCCTGCACCAAAGCCTCATTACTCTGTGGACCATCCTCATGGTTACGTAGTGGAATCCTGGTTGGTTGTCTACATGGAGGTATCTTTAAAGAGAATTAAGATGAACCATGGTCAATTTATTATACCTGGGGAGATGAATCTGACTCAAAAATACCATGGAAAAACACTCAAAGATTCATGCAACTAGTATTTTCATGTACCAGGTCAGAAAAAAGAATTCAAGGTCCTGGTGTATGGATACGCTGGCCACCGCACCAACACTGGACTCCCTAGCCTGAAAACCAAACTCGAAACACTTAACACTGTTTCCCCATCCAAATTTACAGACTCTTAGTTCTTCTGGTAGAACCCACCACCTCTGATACCACTTTTTCACAACCCATCCCCTGGGGCCCATGCTATGACATACCCCAAGCCCGCCTCCTGAAGGGAAGGGGTTGGAAACTAAAACTGAAGGCGTCAACCTACAAATGGGAGGAATTTTCCTGAGTACTTGTATGCACACACACACAACCACGCCCCAAATCTGGAAATTAAACATGCATTCCACTAAATAACCACTAAATTAAAGTAAAAACTATAGGTCAAATAAGATAGAATAAAAATCCAATAAAGGGAGAACTGAAAACATGAAAATACTAGGAAACTCTGATAGTCATCTTCTAAAAACCCCACCTAATGGGTAATTATAGAGTAGCTGTCAGAATCCGTAGAAGTACATCCCACCTACCTGACCTCACCAGGAACCACCCGGTCCTGGGCCACTAAGTCCTCCACCAAGTTTTCAGTCATCTGCACCATACACAACATGTGCGGACGAAGACCATGAAGGGGTGAGCATAACAATACTGAGTAGGGACCCCAAAACCAACTTGGGTCTCACAGAAATCCACAAAGGAAATCAAAAAATAATGCACAAATATTTGAGTCACTAGAGTCATCTCAACACAGGTATAACCTAAAGCATTGATAGAAAAACCAATGGTTTCAAACACTAAACATCAATCACTGCAAAGGCACTCATCCATGATGAGTCCCTTAGGCAAGATAGGTCACCTAGACCTATTCAGTAGCTGATTCATGAAGCCTCCCTAGGTAGCTGAATCACAAAGCCTCATTGATAGCTGAGTCATGAAGACTCACTGGGTAGCTGAGTCACAGAGTATTGCTGATTGCTGAGTCATGAAGTCTCACTGGGTAGCTAAGTCACGAAGTCTCACTGATAGTAGAGTCACATACTCTCACTTGGTATCTGAGTCGCAAAGTCTTGCTGGGTAGCTGAGTCACGAAGTCTCACTAATAGTTGAGTCACGGAGTCTCACTGGGTAGCTGAGTCATGGAGTCTCGCTGATAGTTGAGTCACGGAGTCTCACGAGGTAGCCGGGTCACGAAGCCTCACTGGATCAACTTCCATGAAATCTTACTTAGAGGATTTCATAATTACCACCCCATCATGTGGGTCCCAACATCGTAGAAGGCACTTCAATCAGACACATGGTCTGGGAGATATGTTCCTTTTTGTAAATAGGGACTAGTTGTGTTCGGGCTCGGTCTAACTGGTTTGGACCGACTCGACCAACCCGACCCAGGGTCCCACATGACCTGATTTTGTCTATCTAGCCCATTGTACTGGCACATTGGGCATCACTGGACCCGGCCGAGGTTGGTTGTGGGTCTAGTCCGCTTGGTCACCCAGTGACCCGAATTTATCTGGCCCGACCTACACCGGTGGTCCAGTCTCTTTTTCTAGCCCGGGCCACTACACAGCCCAACTTTATCCTATCGGCCTTGTCAGCTAAAGTGGACTGGCTTGAAATTTTAGTCAGGATACTCAGTCAGCCCAGTCCGATTGGGGCGTGCATGGCCGGTTAGTCAGCCGCCCCCCATGGTCAGAATGCGGCTCGCATGGAGCGGGCCGCTCCTCCTACGCGGCGTCACGCTGGCGTCGCGTCCAGACAGTCGTTGCGGTCGACGGTCCGTGGCCCTTCTCCACCGTGGCATGTTCTGGGTGCACCTCCTCCACCAGTTAGGTTGGTGAGGGTCGAACACTTCATCCCGCACGTGGCGCTTGGGGTGGAACCACCTCTTGGCTACGGTTGCTGCCACACCAGGGGTACTGCGCCGGCGACACCTTCTTTGGGCCACTGAGTTTGTTCTGGTGGTCCGATCTCAGATCTGTCTGTGCCTTCGGGCCTCTCGGGTCCCCTCCATCACTGTCGTGGCCTCAGGGACACTGGTTTGTTGATTCCTCTATTCAGTCATGAAGAACAAAAACACCCACTGTGGAGGGATCTGGGCCTTGTTCGTGTTGGACTGATCCCTCCATGTTAGAATTTAAAAACAGATATCAGTGGGATTTTAGAATTCCAACACAGATTTCAAATCCCGTAACTTCCCACAATATCATTTCCCAACCCTCAAGAATGATCGAACCACGAGTCATCCTGTTCATGGGTTGATCTGCATTCATCGCTTAAAAAGAAGAATGGGAAGAAGCAATCGCAAAGAAAGAACATAACCCCTACCTAGGTCAGATCGTTCATTGGAAATGAAAAGTGTCTCTAAATTCATCATTTTTCGATACTCTATTTATGGATTTTGGTTTATCGTCGTTGATGATGATTCGGTCAAAGGGGGTTGGTGTTCATCATCATCACCCACCAGAGCTTCAAAGTAGAACCAGGATTGTGCCAACAATCCTGCATTTTCTGCTTGGACATTAAAGGACGAAACATGAATCATCATTTCTATTATGAATTCATTACTTTGTTTCATTTAATGAAATAACGTATTCAATTTTATCTTGGTTGGAAAACTATTGATTTGCAACGATTTGAAAATCCATAAAAATAAAATAAAACAAGTTTATTTTATTGTTTACTTCTTCTTTAAAAAGTTTGAAAAATAAATTTTTCCCTCGACTCGTGCCGATCAAGGTTAGGTTCATTCTAAGTGAATCCCATGGTTTTGAGTTCAACAGTGACCTCATATTTTTGATCCGAGCACTGGTTTAAAAGTTAGAAAAAACCTGCTCGCACATTTATTTAAATGAACCTTAAAAATAGTTCAAAAATAAACTTTCACCCTTGAACCGCACCTGTCGAGGTTAGGCTCCACCTAAGGGGAACACGCCCTCACGATCTCAATGGTACTCTCTTATTTTCAATCTGAGCTACCATTTAGGAGTTATAAGTATTTGACAATAAAATAATTGTTACATAATTATTTTATTTACGGTCAAAAACTAACTTCCACTATCAACCCACTCCGACCAATGTTAGGATCTTCATAAGGAAAGAATACCCTCACAAACTCAACGGTGGTATTGGATTTTTAATATGAGTCACCATTCGTGAGTTATAAGCATTTGAAAAATAAAATTATTTTATTTAATTATTTTATTTATGGTTATTCCATTTTCGGGTTTTCTCACTAGAGGCTTGCGCTGACTAAAATTAAGTCATGCATATTATAAACCCTCCATCTTGAACGCAATGGTGACCTTTTATTTCTGATCCAGGAACTCATTTAATAGTTATTCCATTTTTTTAAAAAAATTTCTCATGCACACTATTTATATCCTAACTTTTTTTGACGGATCATTCTGGGCACTCCGGGCCTTGGAATCGCACGTCGTCTTAGCGCCTGGTCCCGAAATAATTTAATATATTAAAAAAATTACATGGAATTTTGGAATTTCTAATACATTACATTAGCTTGATCTCAGTAGTAAAATATTATTCCAAACTATCAAGAAACTCTTCTCTCATGATTATTTAATATATTATTTCAAAATGGTGTCATATAAAACCATACTCCCTTATTTAGCACTTCAAAAAAATATGAAATGATACTTTAATAAAAAGGGTATGTAGGATTATGGAATCCTATAAGGTATTTCATGGTTTCTATAGGTTCCTTAAAAGATCATATTTATGGTAGGTGTCAAGGTCACATGGGTTCAAAAACGATCAATTAATAGCCTCAATCATTTAAATGTGGTTCAAAGTCATCATGTTTTAGTAATATTAAAATGCATGTTTTGGTAGTGATATTCATCTTGAGTTTTCTCAAGAAAGAAGGAATGTGTATAGAAAAAATTGGCTTAGAAAATATCTTGGGAATGGAAATTAAAAAATGTGGACAATCACACCAGACATGATTACCATGTAATGAGTTAATCAACAAAAAAATTAAGAACTAAAAATTTTAGTTAAAAATACAATTCAGTAAACATATTGAATTCTACCTAGGAGTAAATAAGAATTTGATATTCAATTATTTCCACTTAAAACTCTTACTTCTCTTTCAATGTTTTTTATGAAATTTTTAAGAAAATAGCATGTTTACAAAGGAAAATTCCTCTTAGAGAGATAAAAACAAGACAGAAATCAAGTGGGTTACCAATAATGGTTAGGAATATCCAAAAAGGAAACAAAAATGGAAAAAATGCCTTTTGATTGAAAGGGTTGGTGTCATCAGTTTAGAAATTTATAAGATTGTTTAATCCTCTACTAAATACAAGGGTGTAGATAGTGGAAGTATGATATTTTATTATAAAGAGGCTAAAATTATGAGCCTTTGAATTTAATTATGCAAAATTTTGACTAAATTTCTAACTATGGATCAAGTTTGATAAAAAAAATATAAATTTTATTGATCTAAAATGATTAATGTAAAACAGAGGATTGAGATCAATTTTAAAGTATTTCCATAAAATAATATCATTTTTCTATTATGAATCAATCAAGTTTTTTTAACACAAATTCAATCAAATATCACTAAAATCTTGTGTTCAAATCAGTTAATTCTATATAAGCAAATGCAAAAAACACGGTCTTAAGAAATTAAATATCTTATATGGATTATTCTTGACTCTTAAAGTGGAAAATAAATACGAGTTACTGATCATAACTTAATTCACTCAATTAGATTAGATTTCCCCCCTTATAATCCTCTTGATCATATTCATGTATGGAAACACAATTAGAATTAGGTACCAAAACCAATTCCTAACCAAAATAACCCACCATGATTAAGATTAATGATTCATTGACACACTCATCCTTCTACTCTTTATCCCTCAACCCATAAGTGATTATCCACGCATGACTATACCACAATCATTTATAAATAAAACGTCTCAATAAGTTAGTGCATGAAACTATAATTGAGTTTAACAGAAAATTAAAACAGTGTAAAAATAAAAAAAATTACTTGAATTAAGAGAAAAAATCATTAAAAAATTGTTGAAATAAAAAGGAACACTAAATATATATCCAAGTAGAACAAGATTAAAGGGCCTAATAAAAATTTAGAACCCCTAATTCTTGGAATATCTTTCTATTTATACCAAAATACCATTTATAGTGTTACCAGGGGCATCGTAGTGTGAAACATCTGTAATTCTATTTAAACTCCTTTACTTAAACATAATATAGCATGAACCATCATCTCATGGTGTGAATCATTACTTCCTCTTTAAAAATATTAATCTCCCTTAAAATTTTTGGCATGAGAACCTTATGTAATTGGCTGATATATATTCCTCTAGACTATTAACCGACTCTTTTTCAATGTGTTACTAAGGCTTTGGTGTGAAAAAATGTTCAATCCACTACTTCATCTATATTATTCAACTCACGTTGTGACAAGAATGATCATGCTATGAATCACATCCATAGATATTCTTGACCTTATTCATTTCCTAAATCCTCTAGATGTGATATGAATAGTCACATTGTTGTGTGATGAAAGCAGTGACCTATCCCAAAGTAGAGAATCAATTGGATTCTATATTACTTATTAATCAAAAAAATTCCATAAACCATTAATAAAATCCCTTAAGGACCAACCTTATCTAGTGGGTCACATGTCAGTCTTTATGTTATGTCTCCTTTACTCAAATCAACATTTTCCCTTGTTGGGTGTATGATTATATTCCCTTGATTCCACCTAGATGGAGCCTATAATCGATGATCAGCTAACTTATTGGTTGAATAAATATCTTATGGGTTTTAGTCATGGATGGATTAATTTTTTTACTTTTAACTCTTCAATTTCACATTAAGACAGTTTCATGATTAAAATTCCATTAGATCTTAATTATTAATTCTTCTTGGTCTTTGGAATAACATTAATCCTATAGTTTCGTTGGATCTCAGGTTGTCTACAGCCTCTCATGGTGTGATCTATAGATTCATAACATAATTAACCTAAAATTTCCTCAATTATCTTTTAGGTCCTTAAAAACTTATAAAACCTAAAAAATCCAACAAAAACACTTCATTAACCATAAAAAGTCTCAAGAATTGCTGATAAAAACTAGTAAAAACACATTAATGAATTATCAGTATCAAATTATCCTACACTTGAATAATTTATTATCCTCAAGAAATATTCATCTCAACAAAAATTCCAAGGTATGTTAGTCACCAATAAGATAAAAATAAAATCCAAACATGTCAATAAAATCATGTATAAAATGAAAACTCATTCAATCTTAACAACCCAATAATCTTAGAAAACTATTCATGCTTCATTATTAGAATTCCATTCTAATTTCTTATTTCCTCCATTACTGGTTCTCAACCTTCTATTAGAAATCAATCTCCATGTTTTTATTTACCTCTCTAGAAAATTTTAACTCAACACTCAATATCATATGATAATAGAGTTTTCTCAATCTCAAGTTCACACACCCTATCCATATGATTTAATTTAGCCCACACCTCCACTTAAAAATCCAACCACACATATCATGGGGACTTGGAATTTAGGTTGTAATGGATCTGAGGTTTTTGGTTAGTGGATTATATTGTGAAAAATCAACCATAAATCTAAAAATGGGGCTAAAATATTAAATCAAAACGCATGATATTAAAATTAAATTTCTAATAAAAACAATTTATCCTATCTTACTATAAAATATAGAATTACCAACCCATATCTTCATAAATTATTAATTCCCATTTAAAACATTAAATGCATTAAATAATTGACCCTTTATCTCTCTCATTCATTTTTTCTCTCTCTGAAATTTTCTGTGAAAAGTTCAAGGATGGTCCCCACACCCTTAGAAGTAAAACTAGGCTAGTACATCAATCTATACCATCAATATCCCATGGACACTAATTTTAATAGTTAGTGTAGGAAGTAATGAGGTGGTTCTGGTCATAGGCCAGTTTAAGGTATCCAATTTCTCACTTTTCTTTATTTATCATTCATTTTTAAATTATATAATGCTTAATTATACTCTATATAAATAGTAAAATATTCTTCCAAAATTTTAAGAAACACTCCACCATACTTATTCAAGATATTATTTCCAAATGGTACCATGTATCACCACACTACCTTCTTTAGATATTTAATAAAAAATCATGAAATGATACTTCAAGAAAAAGGGTAAGAAGTTTTATTTAGATTATAATGTTCCTTCCCATTAGGAATATCTTGTTCTTTATAGGTTCCTAAAAATATCAGATATAGGTTATGCCTCAAGTTCACATGGGTTTAATAAAAATAAATTTATGACCTCAATCATTTAAATGTGCTTCAAAATCATCATGTTTTGATAATATTAGAAAGAATTTTGTGGTGATGATATGAATCTCAAGTTTTCTCAAGAAAGAGGGAATATGAAAGAATATACAAAATTTGGCTTAGAAAATCTCTTGAGAATAAAAATTAAAAAATGTGGATAATCACACCATACATGAGTACTAAGTAATGAATCAATCAATAATAACTTTAGGAATTAAAAGCCATAGAAAAAATAAAATTTATTAATTATAATGGATTCTACCTAAGAGTAAACAAGAAATTTATATCTAATGATTGCCACCTAAAACATTCACTTTTATTTACATTGTAGTTATGAAATTCTCAAGATAATATCATGTGTTTAATGACTCGGGGAGGTAAAAACAAATAGGTAGGGAGAAAAATACACTCCCCTGAGAAAATTTATACCTATTGGAACTAAATGTGGGTTTTGTATAAATATTTTTAATGCTATAAAAGTTGTTTCATACCTGAAATTAAAAATACTACACTTGAAAATATTTTAGTTCAAATAAAATTTAAAATAGGTCTCATGAAATATAGTGGATTTAGAAAAAAAAATTATTCTATCTACTCATTTAAGGGATGAATTATTGATATATGATGAGTTATGAAGAAAAATGGAGATGTAGGTGTATGAAAAAAATAGTGTAAAATAAAAAATTAGGGGTAAGGAAAGGCCTAAGACTCGATATGTGCATCCCCAGACTCCCTACCAACCTCCTACACATGATTATTCTATTTAATATAACCAGAGGCATTGATGAACTCAATAGTATCTAATAATTTATATATGGAAACATTTAAGGAATTATCTGACTAATACTCTATAGGGTTTCTGTATGGAATAAGTGAAGACAAGTTATCAATAGGATACTCATTGGGGGAAGGATAAACTAAAGCTTCTAGTGAACTCTACATGCTAAGTAGAGTCTATATTGAAGATTATGCTTCAGTAGACCCTATAATTAGAATTGATATCATTTGTTTAGTATTTGGTTCAATAAAAGAAGTTTACTTCACATTCTCAATGTCCTACCCCTTCCCCTTATTATAGTAGGCTAAAAAAACTCATATAGGGAAGCATGGTCTATAATATCTTTTAGAATGTACACAAATCCCCAGCCTTCTTAGTTAGTAATATCTTTCGAAATAGAGGTAGGGATGAGTGGGTTAGTTTCTGTAAAAGAATATTCAAGGGAAATCTACCAAGAAGATAATGTACATAGAGGGTGAGATAGTGGATTTTTTGATAGATCTGTAAGAGGTATCCCCTATCATGAAATAGAACCCATATATTCTCCATGATAAAATAGATATAAGAACCAAGATATTGTAACAACACCTCCACATTGGGGGTGGGTGAAGATGGTTGAGCCTATCCTATTTCTACCCTTGATCTGGCATGAACCTAGGTAGTCCTAAATCTCAAACACTTTAGAGATAGATCATTTTCCTCTACAAATGTATAATCGGTCACCTACTCATAATACTTTATGAATTTTGTAATTAGAACTATCTTAAATAAGTATTAAAATAAATCAGTTGAAAGTACCCGTATGATGATATTGGCATGGATACCTAAAACATTTTGAGGTTTCTAGACAAATTGATGATAAAATTTCCACCCATAAATATGCTTTGCGCCTTCCTAGCCTACCACTCAAAGTAAAGCATGAATTGGTGTTCCATGTTAATCGGTGGATCATGAAGTCGGGAAGACAAAAAGAGGACCTTGAACAACCTCATTTACCCCTGGGATTTATCTTGAGAAAACCTAGTATAGTCCATAGCCCTATGAACTATTTGAAGTAAAGGACTCTATAATTTCATAATCTTGGTGATCTTTGGGTAATACTTACTACTAGGATTGAAGATTATATTTTTTTAAAACATTTTCATTTTTTCCTTATTAGGCTAAAAAATCATGACCTTATATACCACAATTTCAACAAACATAGGACTATACATACCCAATCCAAGTATTAATTCTTTTAATGATAAATTTCAATGATTTCAACCCATCTAGAATTCAATATGGACTAAGTAATATTCTAATATAGAAAGAAACTATGAAAATATCTCATGAAAGGTTTTCTCACAAACCTTGATGATATTTTCTAGTTGTAGATCATTGGGGACCTATAAAAACTCTTTCTATATTTGAATTTTTTGTATAAGGTTAAAGTCCAATGTTTTATTAGTTTTCATCAGCTTCATCTGTAGTTTGGAAAGGTGGTACCTTTACTTGGATTCACTAAACTTTATACATGGGTGGGTGATCTATTATGGAGAATCCTCCCCTAAATAAGAATGGGATACATACTATGATGAAGATTAAGGGATGGAATAGGGTGATGGGGAAGGACAAGGAGCACATTTCTTTCATTTTATTTGAGGATTTAGGGTTGGGATTGGATGGATGATTGTACATATGGTTTTTAGATTGGGTTTTGGGGGAGTATTTTTTAACTTGAGCCATTAGAGAGTAAACAAAAGTGATGGAGGGAGGAAATTTGGCTTTTATAGAACAAATAAAGAAATTAAAAATGGTTGTGATGGTTCATAAAGGGTAAATGAAACATTGGGTTTTATGGAACAAATAAATTAAGTACAAAGGTTGTGATGCTTCATTTCAAAAATTACATTACCACCTTCATATAATTTAGAGTTATAGCTTCTACCTCTACCCACTAGGACACATAATACACACAAGAGAGAATGTATGTATTGTTGAATTATTTTGTGATGGTACCCATGAATTAAATTCCCCATACATCAACTAATTTTACATCTAGAATAGAGTGTTGTGTAATTTAATTATTTTTTTTGATATTTCTAACACTTTGATAGTGATCATAACTTTGAAAAAACTTCCTTACATCTCAATTAAGTATGGTAATAATCCACTTTTAAGTATCTTGAGAACAGTGCAATCATCCCCATAGTGTCCATTGGTGAGTGATGAATAGAAAAATTCCAAGACATTCAATACTTCCTCCTCAGGTACACACTATCAAATCAGGATGATTACACATTATTTTAAAAGAAGAGGATAATCCAAAAAATAATGTTTTATGTTGTAAAAAAACTTATTCTTTTGTTTTAATTAAAATAAGGGTATAATATCCCCATGTATAATTAGTTTAATATGTCTGTGAACTATGTCCTCTCCTGTAAGTCTACATAAAACAATGTATCATATGAGAATTCATCCAAAATATCTAGCACCTCTTCTTCCATGAAATTTGGAAAATGTATCCTCAATAAATGGTTGGTAATAAAATTATATGATCCTTTATTATAATTAATTAAGATGTAAAACTTTTTAATCAATAGAATCCATTGAATCATCCTTAAATTGGCATCCTTCTTGTTCAATAGGTATTATATGTTGTATGGTTAGTGCAACAATTAACTTTAGAGTGAATAAGATATGACCTAAATTTGTTGAATACAAACATGAATATGAGAAACTTATTCTTGATGGTTTTGTAATTTACTTGATCATCATTGATAATTTCATTAGAATAATAGATGGTTCAAAAGATATGATTGGCCCAATATCCTAAAAAAATACCTATAGTTAAGTCACTTACATCACACATCAGTTTAAAATCCATCTCCCAATCCAGTTCTACAATAACTAAGGCTACCACCAAATTCTATTTCAAAACAAGAAATAAGTCTTGAAAAACTCATCCAAATCAAATGGAATGTCATTGTCCAAAAGACATGTTAGTGTTTGGGTGATCATGGAAAATCATTTAATAAACCCATATTAGAATCCCACATTTCTAAGAAATATTTTTATCTCCTTGACCATGTTAGTTTTAGGAATATCCTTTATTACCTTGATCTTTGCAGGATCAACTACTATTCCTTGTTTTGAGATAATATTCCTAATAAAAAATCCTCCTTGTATCATGAAATGGTTCTTCTCCCAATTTTTCACTAGGAAATTTTATTCAAATATCTTTAATACCAAATCCAATTTATGAAATCAAATATAAAATAAAATCCAATAGAAAAAAAAATCCATAAAAATTTCCAATAGCTACTCTAATATATCAAGAAAAATGTGTGTCATGCACTAAAAAAAGTTACCGATGAATTACAAAATCCAAATGAAATAATTTTATATGTGAAGGTTATATATGTAAATGTGAAATTAGTATTTTATTAATCAATCATTTCTACTTGTATTTGATTATAACTATAATATCCATCAAGAAAGTGGTATAATTTATGTTCGGCTAACGTTTCCAACATCTGGTCCATGAAAGGTAATGGAAAGTCATCCTTTTGGGTGGATAAGTTAAGTTTTATATAATATAATAATACCCACCAACCCATGATCATCATTATAGGAATTATCTCATCCTCCTTATTATGTACCATTATTAATAATTCTATGTTTTATGCTACTTGAATCAGGCTCACCCACTCACTATCTAAGATGAAAAATGATTCTTGCATTAATGATTTTAACACCTTCTTTTTGACAACATATTTCATGGGTGGGGTGATAATTCATTTTATTTTTTTTCTTTGTTTCTTTATTTATTATAGAAAAACTTATTTTTTATATAGCTTAGGTATAATTCCCTTAATATCAATTATTCCCCATGAAAATCGAGTACATCCTTTTCTTAAAAAATCAAGTAGATTTTCCTATTGATACTTTATTGAGTCTAAGTGGATTATTATTAGAAGTGTTTATTTGGATCACAAAATGAATAGATTAGTTTAATTGGTAGTTCCTTAAACTCCTAGGTTGGTGACATGATTATTGAGAGAGTAAACTCTGGGTAGTTTTCCCTCATTAATGGTTTTTTTCAATTCACCTCTTCATAACTGATGTTTCCCTCATATACCTTCTAATGTTTATCATCATTATCATCAAAAATTTCATTAATAAGAGCCATCATATTGTCCTATTATTCCTCTTTTAATTATTTTATTGAAATATTGTTATAGACTTCTTCTTATTTGATCACAAAAATAGCTTAACATTCTATTGAGTCTACTCATTTCTTTACAGCCTTCACCAAGTAAAAATAATTTGGACAACTAGAATGTTGATTCATCCCAAATTCCCATCAATTAGATCCTTATTAGTTAAGATAAATTATCTTCCTAGTATGATAAGAACATCTCCTTCTTCTTCCATATTGATAATTAATACATTATTTTAAAAGATAAAATTTCTAACTTTCACAAGAATTTTCTCCAAAATACCTAGGGGTACTTTACCAATCTACCAGAAAGATACAATTTCACCCTTATTAGATTTGGTTCATATACTCCCAGCCTAAAAAAGACCCTTATCAGCATTAGGTTCATGATTTCACCAAAATCATAAAGTTATTTCTTGAAATTGAAAGAGCCTATAGTGCATGGGAGAGAGAAGTTATCAGGGCCTCTCATATTTGATGGGAGTTTCCTTTGAACTACCACTGAGCAATTCTATTAAGGGATATGAACCCAAAGTTTTCCATATTATTTTTATTAGAGAAAAAATATTTCAAAAAGTTCTCATACACTATAATTTTGGAAATATATTTTACAAATAGGATATTAATGTTGATATTTTTAAATATATCCCAAAAAATCTTATATTTTCCCTCCATTTTCCCTCCATTTTACCTTAACTTATCCTATCTTGTAATGGTAGAGGGTGTTTATATGTAACTAGTGATTTATATTCTTATTAATTTTTATATTCCATAACCTATTATTTATTTCCTCTTTATTTTTCATTGATTAATTCCTTTTTGTTATTTTTCCTTCCATCACTATCCACTGTGATTCCAGATTCCACTTCTTGAACTTGATTATTTATTTTATCAGGTGGGTCCTCCTATGATCAACTATTTTTCATTTTATTTTCTATTTCACTTGGCCGACTCACCTATAATTTTCTTTCAATTCTCAAAAATCACATTTTTTGCCACTTCCTATACATGAGTCTCCATGTTACCAAGAAATAAACCTGGTAATCAGTATGAAATAGTTTTATATATTTTACCTACATGATCCTTGAATTTATAGAGAGAATATCCACGGTTTTGTATTTTTATATATTGGGTAGTCATCTATTATTCTTCCTTTTCAATAAATATTGATAAAAATTTATCAAGATTTTATTTTGGGGTTAGTTTGTTTACTATTGTTTGGGATGTAATGGTTGTTGATAGGGTTGTTAAGTTAGGTATTGTTCCACTATATATGGTGGTAATGGCTAGAATGGTCATAGAGCTTAAGTATAGGGTTGATACCTAGGTGTTACCTGGTTTCTCTAGTAAATTTAGCCACTATCTATTAGTTCCAGCCCTTATTTGGAACTTGTTGTGATTAGACAGACCTTGGATAAGAGTAGTTTGTCTGGTACAATTATGGGACTTTGTTGTGACTCATTCAATTACAATCTAGGGACTAATTATCTTCCTATACCACTCTTAATTCCCTATAATCATATGGGACCCCACACATCTAACATGATTATACTTCAAAGATATGTTTTGGCGAAGCTGCTTACCGTGGTGGGAGATAAAGGACTCCTATTTATTCGAAAGGTCCTCTAGTTGAGTAGCTAGGTGGTTAATATACTATACTTGATGCATGTCTCTACTTGGGGGCACAAGATCACTCTACCACTGACTGTCATTATGGACGATCTCATCAAGAAGATCCCAACCAACCTCTAGGGTATTTATCACGAGGCCTCTATAAGTTGATGCATCCACCACAACTCTCGTATAAAGTTTTAATCTATATTAGAAAATTTTCATCTAGTTCCTAACATCAATTTTGTGGTGTGGAAACTTCTATAGAAACTCCTTGAATTGATCCCACACCTCCCAAGTAGATTATCCATCAAATTGAGCTAATTATGGATGTCACTCCTCAACTTAAATGTATGCGAGGGCGGGAAATATTTGTCCAAAAACTTATTAGAAATTTCATCCGATGTGGTTATGGATCTAGTGAGATGGATTTTCAATCAATCCATAACTTGGTCCCATAAGGAAAATGGGAACACCCTCAACTGTATTAGGTCCAACAACACCCAATAGTGTCAGAAGGTGTCATAAATCTCTAAGAAATTAGAGAGGTTTCTATGAAGATATCCACTTTATAATCCACTAAATTTACCCATATTCATAATCATTTTCATGAGGATTGTCTTTATCTAAAAAAATCACCCAGATATGAGTGTGAACATGGCTTGGGGTAGAATCATCTTAAGAGGGTGAATTGTTTTCTAAGATATTATGATCTTAAGGAATAGAATGTTCTTCATTCTAGTGTTCCATATGAGTGAATTTAGAATTGAATACTTCAGGTTCAGTAGGGTTGTGTCTCTCTCCATGGATAATTGGCATCATTTGAACAGTGTATGCTATATCTTAGGCTCTAGATCTAGTGGGTTTCAAGCATCCAATCCCCTCAAATAATTATATAGAGTTCTTCTCATGCACTAATATTCCTAAAATGATAGAAAAAAACATTTATGCATATAAAAATAATAAAAAGTATAAATATAAATGGGAAGAGGATATAATGAGTCAATCAATTGAATTTATATGATTTAAAGGTCACTGTGATTATTAGGAAATGGTTCCAAGAACTTTATATGAACCTATGGTATCATTATGTCTTATGGTCTACCTATGTTTATAAATTTATTGTTATTGAAGCAATATTAACTTCTAAAATGTAAAATAGTGGAAGTATGGGGTCGATCATAGGAGGAACAGTGAAGCCCAATAATGAATCTTGACTAAATGTTGGGTCATTATGATATTTTTAGGACCGTGACATAAAATTTAACTAAATTAAATTAAATAAATAAATACACAAAGTAAAATAAATGTAAGTATAGATAAATGAAAATAGATAGGGGAATTATTATATGAATAAAGTTTCTCTAAAACACTAACTCAACTCTACTTGCATGAAAATCACATCCAATTTATGAAAAACCATAAATTTAGTTGAAATAATATGCTATATTATTATCATAACTACTTTAACATCTCAAATACTCATGGAATGATGAATTGAAATAATTAAAGTGTATTAAGATATGATTTAAAAAGCAGGAGAATAATCCAACTCGATGTTCATGAATTAATTACCTCTATCATGTTGTGTTTTATTCATCATTAAACATACTAGTTCGATGATCCAATAATGAATAAAATAAAAATTTGAGTGTAGTACAATACTATTTAACATGATTATCCTATGAATGGATACGAATCAAAACATGATGGTATGCACCCCTTTCAACCAATTCCACTCTCACCTATATATTTATCCAATCATCATTGAGTGGTAGTCAGAAATAAAAAAACCACACACCATAGAAGAGATAATATGATAGATATGATGAAAATATATTTTAATTAAAATAATAAAAATATTCATAATTATATAACAAGAAAAATTATAGAAAAAAATAAAATAAATACTAACTCTATGAACTTCCCCCAGGTCGAAACCCTAAAATTTTCGCCCTTGTGTTCAGACTCTCTAAATTGTGAGAAACACCCTCTATTTATAGAAAAAATACCACACTTAGTATCTTCTCATATCACCATCATATATCTAAATATATTCATTCATATCTTTATCTCTTTTGAATCATCCACAAACTCTATGTATATATAAGCATAAAAATATATGTGGAGAACCACTTGAATTATCCAAAACTTAAATCTCTAAAACCATTTCATGGATAGAAATGATAAAACTGAATATTTTTCTAGATATATCTCCAAAAATTCCATTACCACACTAAAACCTTAGGCATTTCCTCTATATTCTCACATGAACACACTAATTATATTTCTTCCCATGGTATAATAAACCCTCCATCCACCATGATATTACTCAAAAATTTGTGCATGAAAAACTATGAGTGTTTCACTAATCATTTCATGTATCATATTCTTCACTTATATATGTATGAAATACCACATGGATCTTTATACCTTGTATATCCTTATCACCATGGCATAGATATGAACCCTTGGACATAAAAACCCTCAAGCCAGTATGAAACTTCCCAAAACTATATACTTAAATCATTATGGGTATTTCATATAGAATTTACTATAGCTACATCATTTACTCCTTCACACACATTAACCACAATCATATACATGATAAATCCCTAAACATTTTGGGTATGGTAAATCCCTATAAGTCATGAATTCAAACCCCTTGGCACAATGCCCCATGTTTCACCCTAATTGTGTATGGGTTTCACCTCAACCATGGAATATCACCATTTCTATAAAAAAAATCTCATCATTTTCATGTGAATATATCCATAAATCTACAACAATAAGAGCCACATTGAAATGATCAATGTTTCAGGCTTTAAACTTCCCTACATAGCACGTCCATACTCCCCACATCATAGCAGTTTGTGTTTTCTCCGTCCAAGTGGATTAAGCCAACTTTCATTTCCTCTATGAAATTTTGATCGATGAAGTGGGTAGTTTATCTTCATGAATACACTTAGATCTCTTTTAGTGATAATATAAAGCTTTATATAGTGCATGTGTGTTAGTCTTGAGCTTTGTAGTGGAAGTGGCGAGCTCCACCATGGTGTCAGTGGTCATTCACTGTCATGTATAAAGGTGGTTTGATCTTTCATCACACTTCCCATGGTACCAGTGGTTATAGTTGAAGGATTGATCTTAATACTAACTATAAAAGGTGGATCCTAGTTTGGTAGCAGTGTGTAGTAGATGCATTCTGAGAAATTTGTGTGTGGAATATGATGGAACACTGAGTGGATTGGCATCATTTTTATAAAATTTAACACTACAATACAAGATGTTTTCCAACACCATTTTACAGTATGAGAGGGTTCTTTTATATCAATCATTATGTGTTGGGGAAAACCTATATTAGTATCCCCATATTTCCCTATCTGGGCCCTCATTCCCTATGTTGACCTGCACCAAGCTTTCCTATTTGGGCTTCTAGATATATTCCCAGGTACCAACCCATGCCTAGTCTCAGATACTCCTTGTCCTTTCTCATGTAATACTTGAATAGTGTTAACCAACCATTCACACCTATAAAATAAATCAATTTATTTATACCTTTATGAAAAATATTTCAAACTTATACACATACACACACATTGATATATATATATATATATATTATTCAAAATTACATTTAAATTATCTCTTTCTATAAATTAAATAAAACTATGAATGTGGAAATATTGATTTTTCATATATATATATATATATATTTCTATATTTCTATATGGAAAACTATTGATTAATTTTTCATGGTTATGTATGATATTCCTTATAGATAATTATGATATATATTATTTAGCCATTATCTTCTTGTGATGGATGCATTGGTATTGTTATATGACAGGTTGGGTAAAGCCCCTCGATTCATTTTTTGTCTCATGGGATAAACTAGTTGGGTATTTGGTATAATCTATGCTAATTTATGTATTATATCTTAGAATAAGGATTTATTAGTATAATTATGATATCCAATATTATGCATTTCATCACTATAAGATAAATTATTCTTATCTATGTGTTTCTTTATTGTTATGTTATCCATTGATATATTGTGCTCATAATTTAATTTTTTATGGAATTATTCTATTCATTTACCCCCCCACCATATTACTTATTCCATGCTTATTATATGATAGAGTCCACTATAATCTACCCCTTATTGAACATCCAAGCTCACCCCTTTATTTTATTTCACATTTCCCCAAGAAACCAAGAGGATTACTACATGTGACATAAGAACATGCGAGGAGAAATAATAAAGTTTTCTTACAATCAGATGATATATTTAAGATTCAAGGTGATGTAATTTCTATTTATATATCTATTTTTATTAAGGATGCTAAATTGTTGGATCCTATGTATTTTGATCTATATATTTTGTTTCAATTCAATAAAATAACCACTTACTCTAGGGTATTAGAGTTAGGGTTGTTACAAAAAATCTACTTTTTCAACAGTAGTAAAATCTTAAATTTTAATGATTTTCCTAGGACTTTTGATGTATGATTTGTACATATTTTTTTAGATGGATGTACAAGGAAAATAGCTTCATCCCTATGAGCTTAAAACTTTTAGTTCTTATATTTATTAAGAATAAATCACTTACTTTCAAACATTTTAAAGTAGTTAAGTGTCACCTTCTTCCTATACCGCATATCATATGGGGTTTTATCTCCATCCATATATAAAAATTCTCTATTAGAGATGTATAATGATGTAATAATAGCTTCCTTATAATAATTCTCTAGGATATTATTTTCAATGAGCATTGTCTGATCTATATTTTTAATGATTTTATTTCTCCTTTAAATTACATCATTTTGTGAGGATTCCTCGCTATATGAACTTGGTGTGGTAACCCATGTTTTTAGTGATATTCCTATAATAGATTATTAGTGAATTATATGCCATTATTGGTCTAGAACTTCCAAATTTTTAGCCTATCACTACAGGAAAACAGTCGTTTAGCGGTGGTTTTTTCGCGGCGGTTTTAAAAACCGCCGCTAAACGTGTTTTGGGCCACCATTTCACGGTGGTTTTTAAACCGCTGCGAAAAAACCGCCGCGAAATGCCTTAAATTTTTTTGTATATTTTTTTAATTTTTTTTAATTTTTTTTTAAATTTTTTCGAGGATTAGCGGCGATTTTTTAAAAAACCGCCGTGAAATAGCGTCAGTTTGGGTAAAACCTCCGCGAAATGAAAGGAAAAAATAAAAAAAACACGAAAAACCCCAAAATCACTAAAACGACCATAAATTTTGATCCAGACGTTCGTTGGAGCACCACGACCAGTAAAATTGAAGCTCATGAAGAGATATAGAGGTACGTATAATCAAAACCGTGAGACGGTCTAAGGTGAGGAAGATATGAGAGTTATAAGAAAGTTAAAAAAAAGTTCTCCAACTTCAAACGGCCATAAATTTCGCTCCGGGTGTCCATTTGGGCTCTACCATATATCAAATCGAAGCCAGCGAAGAGACCTATGCACCAATTCAACAAAAGAAAGCTTCTGTCTTGTTTTTCAACCCCAAAAACCCCTCCTTAGGCCTCTGAAACCCCATTTCCGTTACCGGTTTCCTGTCAAAATTTTCTTCAAACGGACCTAACTTTCGATCTACGTGTCAGTTCGGACTCCTCCACCTGCTAGATCATAGCTCGTTCCATGAGCTTCAGTTTGACTGGTCGTGGAGCCCATATTCACTCCTGGATCATAAGTTATGGTCTTTTTAGTGGGTATCGGGTTTGTTATGTTTTTCGATGCCTCGTTTCTAGCACCCGTTCTCCGTCAGCTTTTTTTTAAATGGTCGTAACTTTTGATCTGCCTGTCCATTTGGACTCCTTCACCTATTAGGTCGAAGATCATTTCAGGATCTTTGATTTGACAGGTCGCAGATCTGAAACGGGCTCTCGGATCATAAGTTATCTCTGTTAATGTGATTCCAATGTTTTTATCACTTTATGACCACTTTGACGGGTTTTAACGGTTGCTCCATTTATTACTGTTTATTTGGGTTTCCATGACTTGTTATCTTTATCAATGGTTTTTTGTGGGTTATTATGATGATTATGTTGAATTATTAAGGGGTTTTCCAGAGTTGTCATGAGTTTTCATGCGTTCTCATTCTTTCTAATACATCATTCTTCATATGCTTCCCCATCCGTTTTCATGCGTTTTCATGATTTTTCATCCCTTATCACATCTTTTAATACTTTTTCATGTGTTTCCTTTATTATTTATTATTTATTATTTATTATATGCTTTAATTTATTTATTATCTATTATTTGTTACTGGTTATTTATTATTTATTATATATTATTTATATTTATTTATTATTTATTATTTATTATTTATATTTATTTATTATTTATATTTATTTAATATTTAATATTTATTATTTATTATATATTATTAATTATCTATTATTACAAATAATAAAACATTATTATTATTAATAATATTTGTTACTGGTTATTTATTATTTATTATTTATTATTTATTATTTATATTTATTTATTATTTATTATTTATATTTATTGATTATTTATATATATTTATTACTTATTATTTATTATATATTATTAATTATTTTTTATTTATATTTTTTATTATTAATTATTTATATTTATTTATTATTTATATTAATTTATTATTTATTACTTATTATTTATTATTTATTATTTATTATTTATTATTTATTTTTTATTTTTTATTTTTTATTATTTATATTTATTTATTTTTTATTTTTTATATTTATTTATTATTTATTATTTATTATTTATATTTATTATTTATTAATTATTATTTATTATTTATATTTATTTATTATTTATTATTTATTATTTATTATTTATTATTTATATTTATTATTTATTATTTATATTTATTTATTATTTATTAGTTAATATTTAATATTTATTATTTATTATCTATTATTTGTATTTATTTATTATTTATTATTTATTATTTATTATTTATATTTATTTATTATTTATATTAATTTATTATTTATTATTTATTATTTATTATTTATTATTTATATTTATTTATTATTTATTATTTATATTTATTTATTATTTATTATTTATATTTATTTATCATTTATCATTTATGATTTATATTTATTATTTATTATTTATGATTTATATTTATTTATTATTTATTATTTATTATTTATTATTTATTATTTATTTATTATTTATTATTTATATTTAATTATTAATTATTAATTATTATTTATTAATTATATTTAATTATTATTTATTATTTATTATTTATTATTTATATTTATTTATTATTTATTATTTATTATTTATATTTATTTATTATTTATATTTATATTTATATTTATTTATTATTTATTATTTATATTTATTATTTATATTTATTATTTATTATTTATTACTTATTATTTATTATTTATTATTTATTATTTATTTATTATTTATTATTTATTATTTATTATTTATTATTTATTATTTATATTTATTATTTATTATTTATTATTTATATTTATTTATTATTATTATTTATTATTTATTATTTATTATCTATTATTTATATTTATTTATTATTTATTATTTATTATTTATTATTTATTATTTATTATTTATTATTTATTATTTATTATTTATTATTTATTATTTATTATTTATTATTTATTATTTATATTTATTTATTATATATTATATATTATATATTATTTATTATTTATTATTTATATTTATTATTTATTACTTATTATTTATACTTATATTTATTTATTATTTATTATTTATAGTTATTATTTATTACTTATTATTTATATTAATATTTATTTATTATTTATTATTTATTATTTATTATTTATTATTTATTATTTATTATTTATTATTTATTATATATTATTTATTATTTATTATTTATATTTGTTTATTATTTATTATTTATTATTTATTATTTATTATTTATTATTTGTTATTTATTATTTATTATTTATATTTATTTATTATAGATTATATATTATATATTATATATTATATATTATTTATATTTGTTATTTATTACTTATTATTTATATTTATATTTATTTATTATTTATTATTTATATTTATTATTTATTACTTATTATTTATATTAATATTTATTTATTATTTATTATTTATTATTTATTATATATTATATATTATTTATTATTTATTATTTATTATTTATTATTTATTATTTATTTATTATTTATATTTATATTTATTTATTATTTATTATTTATTATTTATTATTTATTATTTATTATTTATTATTTATTATTTATTATTTACTATTTACTATTTATTATTTATTATTTACTATTTATTATTTATTATTTATTATTTATTATTTATATTATTATTTATTATTTATTATTTACTATTTATATTTATTGATTATTGATTATTTATTTTTATATTTATTTATTATTTATTATTTATTATTTATTATTTATTATTTATTATTTATTATTTATTATTTATTATTTATTATTTATTATTTATTATTTATTATTTATTATTTATTATTTATATTTATTATTTATTATTTATTATTTATTATTTATTATTTATATTTATTTATTATTTATATTTATTTATTATTTATTATTTATTACTTATTATTTATTAGTTATTACTTATTATTTATTAGTTATTAGTTATTATTTATTATTTATTATTTATTATTTATTATTTATTATTTATTATTTATTATTTATTATTTATTATTTATTTATTATTATTTATTATTATTTATTATTATTTATTATTATTTATTATTATTTATTATATATTATATATTATATAATAATTATTATTTATTATTTATTATTTATTATTTATTATTTATTATTTGATTATTATTATTTATGGTTTATTATTATTTATTATTTATTATTATTTATTGTTTATTATTATTTAATATTTAATATTATTTATTATTTACTATTATTTATTATTTATTATTATTTATTATTTATTTTTATTATTTATTCTTTATTATTTGTTCTTTATTATTATTTATTCTTTATTATTATTTATTCTTTATTATTTATTATTTATTCTTATTTATTCTTATTTATTATTTATTATTTATTATTTATTATTATTTATTATTTATTATTTATTATTTGTTTATTATTATTTATTATTTATTATTATTTGTTATTTATTATTTATTATTTATTTATTATTATTTGTTGTTTATTATTTATTATTTATTATTTATTATTTATTATTTATTATTTATTATTTATTATTTATTATTTATTATTTATTATTTATTATTTGTTATTTATTATTTATTATTTATTATTTATATTTATTATTTATTATTATTGAGTTTATATCTATTATTTATGTATTATTTGTTTTTTCAATTAATATATATAAGTATATTAAATTCTGTTTATTAACCACATGACGAGCTTGCTGGAGTGGTGAAGTCTTTGGAAAATATGCAAGAGGTTAAGGGTTCAAATTTTCACTAAACGCGGTATTTCTTTATATTGCATGGGCATGTGCATGCATGGATAAATAAAGTAAATAAAGTAATACGAAATAAATAAAATAAATATGAAATAAGTAAAATAAATAAAATAAATAAAATAAATACGAAATAAGTAGAATAAATAAAATAAAATAAATAAATAAATAAATAAAATACGAAATAAGTAATATAAATAAAATAAATAAAATAAATAAATAAAATAAAATAAATAAAATAAATATTAAATAAGTAAAATAAATAAAATAAATACGAAATAAATAAATAAATAAATAAATAAATAATAAAATAAAATAAATAAATAAATAAAATAAAATAAATAATACTTATGAGTAATGAAAACCAGTAATTCCTTCCTTATATAATCATCAATAAACAATACATAATAATACTTCTCATCCATGTATTTGGGTGTCATAGGCCCACACATGTTGATGTGCACCAACTCAAGAATCCTATTAAATTTATTCTCCTTTGGCTTGTAAGAGTTCAATTTTTTTTCTCTTTTTGGCAAGTATCACACGTGTGAGTAATATCACATGAGATTTATGGATATCTCATGCTCCTTTATTATTCACCAATTCCTCCAAATACTTTTAGCATAATGGTCAAGATTTTTATGCCACAACTGATTTTCTTGTTCCTTGGATAGTAAACACCTATCTTATTCTCCAACAATGAGGTGGAGTTTACCCTTTATATACTTTCTATGCATAAAAAATATTCATTATATTCCTTTTAAAATGTAAATTATCTTGTTGAAATTCACCACATAACCCAAGTCACATAATTGAACTACACATAGTAAGTTGTGACCAAAGCCTTTAACCAACAAGATGTTTGTGAACCTCGACTCTTTTCCTCCTATTTTTTATTTCCTAGAGTTAATGATATTTATCCCTTAATTATTTCCAAAGAAAGAAACACCATATTTTTTTATACATTATGCATTTTACATGATTTGTTTTCATGTTATATGAGATGTATAACCATTATCAAAAATCACTATTCCATCTTGATTTTTTGATCTTAAAGAAAATTTTGAAATTCTCTTTATCAAATTGTTCTTTCTTCACCCATGCCCACTATTTCACTTCCTTTTGTGGTGAAAAATATTACTCTACTAATAGATCATATGGTTCAACCTCATCTTGAAAGGCTGTGAAATTTTTATATAATTTTAGCTCATGTGATGACGTTTCTAGTTACTATTTTATCCTACTTCAGGTATCCTTTTACATGTTTCTTTATGCCCTTGATGAATAGTCCATGTATTTTTATTCATAACCTTCAAACCCAAAATAATAGTCATTAAAAATATACTAAGTATGAAAAAAATTTATCATCTTTTTTTTCACCTAATCCATGAAATGACTTTTTTTCTATGGAGAATGGATATTGGGTATTCCCCATATTTACACAAAATAACACTATAATTGTGATGTATTATTATATTTCATTACTTCCATTCATGAAACCTTATAGTTCCACCATGATTCATGCACCTCATATTTCTTCCAAGGAGTGGGTTCTTATGGTTTAACAATAATTTACAATGATTTTTTTTCACATTCAAGCCCCTCGATGAATATTCCTTTAACCTTAAACCATTACACTTATAGACAAGTAAAATTTTTTTTGGTAGACTCCCCATGTACTTCCTTATATACTTTAGTATCCTGTGCACCCAATATTTTTTATTCCATGTCAAGATAAAAAATACATTCTTGATCATCAATATTTCATCACATCATAATGAATTCAACTTTGAGTTTCTTAATTTTATTAAAATGGTCTTTTACTAAATCAGTGAGGCCATAAATAATATGGGATTGCTTTTCAATTTTGAGCTTGATCTAAACTTCTTTCTCCGAGTTTCCAATATTAATATACTTAAGTCACTCAATCTTAGCCTTTAACTTGTACTTTTCTTCTTATCATTCCTATATATATATATATATATTAGAATCATGTACCACTTTGTTGTATTTATTCACTTTAGCCTCTAAATATCAATTCTTAAAGAGTAACCCCAATTTTATCTTTGAGGTTAACTCATACCTCAATTATAGAACCTTCATCATCATTGACCTATACTTATGGTCTATCTATGATAGCCATAAGAACTTCCTTGTTGAGGACTTTGCAGTCCTCAACTTCCTTCACTTCCATTATTTTTATCTTCCATTCTATTGTAAGAAAAAGTTATTCCTTTTGAAAAAAAATATTTTATTTTTTCCTCTTTATTTACACACCATAAAATTATTTCTTTAGAGGTTATTCCTATTCATCATCATCTTAAAATTTATTTGCACACCTAGCTGTGAGATGACCAACTTTTCTGCACCAAAAGAAAGCAATTGGAAGCTTGCCTTTGAATTTTTATTTTCTCTTGTTGAGATTTAAGGAAAATAAATACATCACCTCACCAAACTTTCCATCCTTTGGATCATCTTCCAGTGAGAGTTTCTTCATTGCCTTAAATTCTAACTCTTAAGAATTATCCTTTGACATAAACTAATTGTCATTGTTTCTCATCTTATATACCATGAGAGCGATATAAAGACTATCTAACATTACTTCTTTTGGATCCTTGTCTTTAAGAATCAATACCTTCTAATTGACTCATGTTTATAACCTTCTCAAGATATTCTTCAAAAAAATTACATCATCAATATTTTCTCTATGTCTTTTCATGCCCTCTACAAGAATGTTCACCCGATCAAACAATGCATTGAAAATATCATTTAGGTGTATTATTAAATCTTCAAAACTTTTTCTATACCACCTAAAACTCAGAATAATATACCATGAGGTAACTTTCAAATATATTAATAATAATTTCCCAGTTGGAAATTGAAGTTTTACATAACATCATATTCTTGTATATAACAATGGATAATGATCCTCCTGATGTGTTGACTATTTTTGCATCAATATCAATCTCTTTAAATCTTTCTCTGATAGTGCCCCTCTATCCATGCTATTCAAAATACCATGCATGGAAACCATGTAGACATCCATTATCAATAATCATAAATAATTTTATATCTAATCAATATATAGTTTAAAATTATTGTGGTAAAAATTTATAATTCCTTAGTAGTTAACAATTGTTGGAATTACTTTAGAGAGAGAAAAAATTCACCAAGATACTTTGGCTTGGATACCACTTGTTGGTCTCAAACATGGATAATTCCTTGAAAGGGAGAGTGAATTGGGATATTTATACTTTTAATTGAGCCTCATCAATAATCATGTTCCACAATTATTGGGAACTCTATATTCAATAAAACTAATTTGAAGTGATAAATTAGTAAATGAAATGGCAGTGATCAATTTAATTGGTTCACCCAAATTGGTCTAATCCATGGAGCATGTAATAGATATGATCTGATTAAACTAAAACACTAAGTGCATGATTTTTTCTTTTATAATAAGGAGTGGTCTCATTGTCCCTCTAGGTTTACAACCTTCATAGAATAATTAAGAATGTGTTTCTCTTCCAATAAGATAGAACTTACTGCTCCACTCATTATCTACCTTCCCCATTCATAAACAATAGACAAATATTAAAATAGATATAGTGTAGACATCCTCATTTTTTCCATGAACTTCTAGTGTGATGGCTTTCTAGAACACCTTATTCTTTTTCAATTGATTTCTAGTGAAATTATAGAATTATTCTCTTTCATTTTTGAAAACAAAATATCCAGTCTATACCCCCTCACTTGTATCAATTATTTTAAATAGAAAGAATATATTCCTTCTTTACCCTGTGTTGAGAGAGTCTCTTTTATATCCTTCTCCAGTCATGTTTAATAATAAGAAAATTATTTCTTTTCATCATTTTTTCACTCAGTATTGATATGAGGGATACCTTCTATATTTTAATTTCAAAAAATTCAAAGTCAGTAGTGTGATATTCTTCAAAAAAATCAAAAAAATCTTTCAATTAATTGATTCCATAATTTTATCCATATAATGTATTTAAAAATACACCCAAACCTACAAAATCTATCTACATGCTGTGAAATCCTCCATTATGATGTGTGACTTGTTTAAGACCAAATCCACCAAATCAACACCAAAATTGAATTTAAAACATTGAAATATCATGGATTAATACTCCCATTAATCTCAGTATGAATTTATCCTTTCATATTGGATTGATCTATTAATTAAATTAAATTATTGGTAAAATACTTTTGAACTATTTTAGGTCAAAGAGATAATCTTGAGTTTTTCCAAAATTTTCTTAAGTAAAAAAACCTATGCATAAGAGGGATGTTTTAAAAAACCCTAAATAACTCCAAAAAACTTATGTATTCTTCTAAAAAACCTTACATGATGTGTAAGTTTTTTCCATTACCACTTTCAACCTATTTTCAAAAACATTACAAGTGTAAAACCTTAAATATAAAAAATATAAAAATATCAATAAAAAATTATGTATCAACCTGAAGATTTTAGACTTAAACCATTTTTCTATGAACCCTACATAATATCTTATGTCACATGTAATATATCATCCTTTGTTTATTTTCAATTATTTTTTCAACTAAAACCTACATATAAAAAATATCATACGTATCCCATGACTTTGAAATATTTTTTGAGAACTCTAAGGGAAATATATTATGTATCATTGATAGATCCTTTCCTTTGAGAAATATTCTAATTTCTAAAAAAATATTACGTATCTAGGGACTTCTCTAAATTTCAATATACCTCAAAGAAAAATGACAAGAACGTAGTGACTTAACCAAAATCACAAAACCTTCTCAAATCATTCTTTTACATAATTCATCTAAAACATTAACTAATAATCTTCAGCCTTTAAAATACACATTTTTAATGACTCTATAAGTTCTATTAATGTTTATTTCAATTACATTATCAAAAAACATAACCCAAAAATCATTTTATAGGGATTTTTTCTAATAATATCCACCTTTGGGTTTGTTGAAAATTTTTAAATAAATTTATAAAAATTTTACTTAATGTATTTTCCCTATAGAGTTTCACTCATAAGTAACTATTTTGGGTCACTACATGGCCACAAGTGTTCCTCCTTGTATGCCAGAGGCTACTAATAAGTAGTGAGGGCCTAAGTGAGATTATGGGGAGACCATTCCCTATGGTCAGAGTGATAATAATAATATAGGAAATAATAATAATATCATCCATTACATACCATCACATGTAAAATACCATGAAATTTTAAAATTGTTCAAACAATAATCATGTTGAATAATAAGTTAATACAATAAAAGTGACATAACAAAGTAAAATCCCAAACCCAAAATATAAACCCCATCTAGGTCCTAGGACCACACCCGATCCAATCATACATGATCCAATCATGAAACATCCAAAAATCATCTATCATAGGGACCTATCACTTATCTTGATTTACAACCATGAAGTCTACTCAGGGTGTCAATAAAACTAAGTAGGCCACCACCAATAGTGTCTAAAACATATATAGTATAAGTATTATGTATATAATGATGTGAAAGAAAAAAAAAGTAAAGTGTCCTCTGATAATTAATAAATAAATATCATCAACCCTCAGATCCAGGGTCACACATAAAGTTAACTATACCCACTTCATCTAGAGTCAGATGTCTCTATCCATAGTGTCATGATCATGTTCATAAATATATGGACATGCTAAATACAATAACTATATTCAAGGTACCCTAATAGTATAGATATATAAAAGGAACACCATATATTTAGATCATTTGAAAAGTCTCCCAACGATATCCAAAAATGGAATACCATATCCATGGTATTCATCCAAGGTCTCCCAATAGAATAAATATATAAAGGGAAGACCGGATCCTTGGAATCACCTCAAGGTCCCCCAACGGAATAATAGATCACTAGAACACCATATCCTTGGAACATGCCCAAGGTATCTTAACCAATAAAAAATAAAGTATAATACCTGATCATTGAAATAATTTCAAGCTCCCACAAAAATGATCAATCATGGGCACTCCGGATCCTTGAAACATGCTCAAGGTCCCCCAAAAGGATAATAATAATAATAATAATAACCAGACCATCAATTCCATAATCATAAGATCATTATATCACTAGCCACAAATAATTATACAAGTATTGAATCATAATATTATCCATAAATATCCATAAAAACATTTTAATTATCATGATACCACTATGTCATTATCCAATTAATTATCAATTTATATTAATTAAGGACTCATCAATTAACACTTAATTAAACATAATTAATCATTCATTTTTATTGAATTATTTATATGTGTGGATTTTTTCCAACATTATTTTAACATCTTATAATCCCTTATAAAGTCTAAGGTACTATTAAGGTCTCCAATCCAAATAACTTTTTAATTATCTCAAGTTGGTACACTATGCATAGTGGACTAAATTTCAGTTATTATATGTTAATGGGTCACACGAGACTCGTGGAAGGGTCTAATGTAATCAAATTAAGGAATAATTATATTATTATTTAGAAGATTCCAAGTTCACATTATGTTGGTATTGTCTCACATCTTATACATAATAAATATACATCAAGACATCAAGGGATAGTGTGAGACCACCTACCTCAAGCATTATAAACCCCAATCGCAAAGGATTATTTCACAATTAGAACCTAATGATACACAAACACTAGATCATCCCTAAATTAATATTTTTAGATACTTTTAATAATAAACAAGGCATAAATGGTGTTTTAAGTCTTAAACGAGGTTATTATTACCCACATGAATCAAACACAACTGATGATACTTCAAACACCCAAGAATTGAGGGAGAAATGTCCAAAATTTCAAAGAGAGGATCTCTTTGTATGTATAGTTTTACCATGGGTTTTATAAAATAAATTAGTTAATAAAAAAGTCATTTTAGTGAAAATTACTATGAATACCTTCATAAAAACCCATCTAGTAGGCCCACCAGCTGGCCGGTGGGGCCAAAAAATACATGGTGGTTTTGTTTAGGCTACTAGTTGGATGGTGTTGGCTCACTAGAAAGATGGTGAGTCCATATAGAACCTTTGTGTTTCTATTTTGGCCACCAACTGTCTGGTTCTAGATCACTAGCTAGTTGTTGATCCTAATAGGGGGAGGTGACTCTGTTTAAGCCATCGGTTGGCGGGTGATATTCCACCAGCCAGCTAGTGGTCCCTATAGCTTTTTAGAAATTATAGGTCCCCTTATACTTGCTTCTTTATTATCCCTAGGATATCCTAGGAATATCCTAATCAATAAACATAGTAAAAATGGTTATTAAATGAGTTTTTAAAAAAATTAAATGATGAAATTACCTTTAAATAGATAAGGTGTTACAATCTCCCCACCATATAACAACTCATTCTCAGTATTTCATTACCAGAATCACTGAGAAACATCAATAAATAAGTTAGGCCATTGTGACTACATATCTATCACTTGATTAGATGTCTCTTCCTACATACTCCTGAGCTTCCATAGAACCCATACCAGGGGGGTCATTTTCCCATGAATAATCTTTTCGCTCTGATCAACTTTACGAATCAGACACTCCTCAAAGGATGCATCAGTCTTTATCTTGATATCATCAATGTAAATCACATGATATAGTTCAAGTTAATACCATTGAAGTTTTTATACATGAATTAATTTATGAATAATACCAAAACATTCTAGGATGACCAACTTGTAGGCCTCACCACCAATCTAATCCATAGTCTCAAATGGCCCAACATAACCTGGTGCCAATTTTCTCTGCTTTAGAATACAGAGATATCCCAATATTGGTGAAACCTATAATAATACCTAGTATTAAACCTCAAACTATAGATATTATCATAATATAAATCATTCTTTCTCTGGGTGGTTTTAAATAAATTTTTAATCACTTGAACATATTATGATGTCTCCTGCATGAGACTCGATCTAATAAGCATGGACTCACTAGCATCCAACTAATATAATGGTGGGAAGCATGAAATACCATATAAATCCTCAAAATGATCCATCTGAATCAAATCCTAGAATATATTATTGTAATAAAACTCTATCAGGTCCAAGTGGCTCTCCTAAGAACCACCAAAATCCAAGACACATGCCCTCAGCATGTCTTCCAGAATCTGAATGGCATGCTCAGACTATCCATCAGTCTAAGGATGATAAGTATTACTCAAATGTACCTTCATAAAAAGAACCTTATATAATATATTCTATAATTTAGATTTAAAATGGGAATCTTGATCTGAAATGATACTATTATGTAATCTATGGAAATGCATGATCTCTCGCACTTAGATCTTACTCATATCATCCATAAAAAAATATCATGAATCGGTAAGAAGTGTATCGCTTTAGTTAATTGGTCAAATATAACCCATAAAACATTGTTTCTTTGGGATGTACTTGGTAACCCAGTCTTTAAATCCATAGTGAAATCATCACATTTACACTTGGGAATTGGAAATAGCTATAAAAGACCAACAGGCTACTGGTGTTTAGCTCTCACTTGCTAACAAGTAGAGCACCGTGTCACAAAACATGTTATATCCTTTTCTATATCTGTAAATGAGTAATACTTGTGGATTTCATGGTCAAACTTGGTCAAAACATGGTGAACATACCACTTCTAGGCATATAAATCCCCCGTCAACTCTTTATGCATACCTGTGGGAACCAAAACATGGCTGCAAACATGAAGGATCTCGCCATCATCGATGGTCCAGTCTAGTGGAGGCTCTTGACCATATATATTGTCCCTCAGGGCTAAGAACTATGGGTTTGAAAACTACCTCCTCTATATCCTATTCATAAGTAGATATTTTATGGAAAAATATTTAAGAGATACTCAACCCTGATATTCTTTCACATCCAACTGCATCTCTACAAAAAGAGCCATTATCCACCACTCACTGTCAAACCCCTGCACAAATTGTGTCTAATTTTTCATGCTTAAATTATCATCAATGAAATTAACCTTTCTAGGGTTATAAACTATCTCAAAATAAAATTACTATAGGTACTAGACCCATCATTGTTGCTGAAGATTCAGATCATGCTAAGAAGAAATGTATTTCATGCACTTATTGTCTATGTATACTAAAAAACTCTCACCCAATAGGAAATGTCACAAATATTTCAAAGTGTGAACCATTTTTTACAATTCCATTTTATGTGTCAAATACTTCTTCTCGTTCACCCTTAGTTTCCATGATCTATAAGTGACCATGTGACCGTCCTACATTAATAGTGCTCTGATCCTGATTCCTAGCGCATCATAATACAAATTATATTCCTTACCCAGTTTAAGTAAGATCATAATTGGTTCAAAGTTCAATATTATCTTTAATTATTAATAGTTACTCTCACAAGAATTAGACTACATAAAATCCACCCCTTTCTTAATCAGTTTTTTCATCGGTTCCACCAAACAAGAGAAGTATTAAATAAGTCTTTGGTAATACCTAGCTAAACTTAGAAATATTTGAATCTCAAAAACAGTACTAGGATGACCCCATGAAACTAATTCTCTTGTATTCTTATGATCCATTAAAACTAATCTCTTTGATATCACATGACCTAAGAATTACACTTGTTCACTCCAGAAGTAACACTTCAATATGTTTTCATATAAATAGTTCTCCCTCAAGGTTTCCAAATCAATCTCCAGATGTCGTATGTGATCCTCCTCTGAATAGAAGTACATGAGGATATAATCAAAAAATTAAAAGAAAAAATTATCCAAGAATGGGGGGAATACCAAATTCATCAAGATAATAAACACTTAAGGTGTATTAATTAAGAAAAATATCATTACTATGTACTCATATAGATCATACCTACTCTTAAAAGTAGTGTGGGGTATGTCTAAGGGTCTTACCCTCAACTGATGATAACTAAATCTCAATTCAATCTTAGAAAACATATATTATCTCCTAAGTTGGTTGAATAATTCATCTATTCATGGGATTGGTATCGATTCTTAATTATTTCTTGGTTTAACCTTTGATAGTCAATTCACAGTCTTAAAAAGTTATCTACATTTCTGGAGAAAAGAACTAGGGAACCCCATAGTGAGGTACTCATCCTGATAAATCCTTTAGATTCCAAATATTCCAAAATAAATATTTAAGTCTCAAAACTCTATAGGATCTATCTGATAAGGGTGGATAGAAATTTTCTCTACCCCCTGTATGAATTCTATGGTGAACTCTGCCTCCCTCTCAGGAATAAATCCTAATAATTCATCAGGAAAAACATCTCAAAACAGATCAAAACCTGAAGGATACTCTTCCTATCATTCTACATCATCATCCAAAAAGATCCTAGAAAATTGGATCATAATTCCACCTAACTACTAATGTTCATATCTAAATAATCCTACATACAAACCACATTCTTCCACACGAACATGATCAGTTCCATCAGGAGATCTGAAGGATATTTAACAGTGGTAATAGTTAATTTGATCTCGATACAGTACTAACCAATCCATCCTAAGAATTAGATTAGTATATCTCATTTTAAGCACAATAAATCCCATGGTAGATGATAATCACCAACTATAAGAGAGAACTTCCTATAGTTACAAATGTTCTCTGAATACTTCCCCAATGGAATATCTAAGGTCATCACCCTAAATAGGTACTCTAGAATGATCCCCAAGATATCAATAACTAGAATAGATATAAATGAATATGAATCTATTATCTAAAATAAAATAGTTTCTAAATAATAATCCACTACAATCACACCTTTTATGGTTTATATTCTGATATCTTGGTTAGCTAGAGTAGTTGTACTTCATGAAGTTGGCATGAACTATGACCCTGAGTCATAGCCTATCCATCCTAGACCATTCCACTCTATTAGAGATTATACTCTAGTACTAAGGTACCACACCCCCACCTCACCTTATATACCTCGTGGAGATTCAATTGACCATCTGTTGTGGTGTGGATAGTCCCATAGTAGAGTTCGATGTCTACCTAAATTTTTCATTATCATATATCCATGTAGAGTTTTTATAGAACCTCTATAGATGCCAAATATTTCCATAAGCTCATCATTATACTAGTGATAAATCACACTGAGGTTTCTTATACTCATCATTTCCTCACTGAAAACATCGCATTGGTCCACTACCCTAGTTGCTCTTCCCACTAATGCTCTAACAGAAGTTCTTGAAGTGGCACTTCATACTGCAAGAAAACCTTCTACCAGTCCTCATGGATGAAACCACCTGCCTTCCACCTAGGGCCTCATTCATGTTCCTATAGGTTATTAAAGCCTAATTCACTACATTAGAAAATGGTTTTCAAGCTAAATACATTCACTAATGAATTAATATCATATTAAAGGTCATATTTAAATCATTTCACACTAGCTAACTCATCTCCTGCCATTGTTGGAGAAAAGTGGTGAAAATCCATGAAATGACTTGTGTAATCCATCACAGAGATACCTCCTTGATCAAGGTGCATTAATTCTCCAACATTCCCAGGACTCAAGGTATCTGGAAATAAATAGTCAAAAAAATTGTCTCAAAGTCCTTACAAGTCATTCCCATTTTCTAATCTAACTAGACTAAGATGTCCCACAACTACTTCACTGATCCCTGAAGCATATAAGATGCAAGATTTACTCTTCTTTCTGGGGGAGTATCTAGATGATCAATGATGGTTAACATAAATTCCACCCAAAAAATAACTACCTAGGGGCCACCTTTATCTATAAATATTAGGGGTGTTGTAGCTGAAACTCCCTGGTATGGTCAAATATAGATGAAATAGATCATGGGGGATCCTTTTCCATTGATTTCATAACTCACAATAAGATTTACTAGAGTTTATCATCCACTATATTCACTAGATCAATGGAAGGCTCATGTTTGATAGCTAGAGGGGTGAACTCGTTATTTCCCTCATGTTATACAACTGGTGGTCTTTAAGGAGTCATGAATCTATAATGTCAAACATAAGTTTTTAATCACATTGCAGAAAACATAGAACATGAATTTAAGGAAAATGGATAACAATAATAAAATCATGTCATTTACACTCTACAATTTACAAGTTATGAAAAAATCTTTTTATTACTCAATTACTTTCATTAAAAATACCCAACATAGGGAAAACTGTATGTGACTATCAATATGAATGCAATTCATCCTCATTCAACTATGGACCATGAGTAAAATCTCATAATAATAACTCTTGAGAATCAAGTTCATCCCTCTATGTGAAATCAATCAACTGTAATAGAAAAAACCCAAACTAAAATCCCACCCTAGATAACTAGGAATTCCCTCATATATGGGTTAGCGACTCCCAAGAATGAGTTTCATACCAAGTTCTGATAATTCCCTGTCTCATGTTTACCTTTCCCCAAATAGTTATAAAAATCCCTTTGATACCACTTCATAACATCCACATCCTGATTCACTCATAAATAACCAATCTGGATCTCTATAAGTCCTGAAGCATTCCTCCCCATATGCTAGAGGCTACCAAAAAGTGGAAAGGGGATAAGTGAGATCATGGGGAGTATATAACCTATTTTTAGAGTAATAATAATAATAATGGAAATCATAATAAGATCATTCATCACATACCATAAAAATTATAATACCAAGAAAGTTCCAAATAATCCAAACAACAATCATGTTGAATAATAAAGTCATATAATAAAAGTTTCATAACAAAGTAAAATCCCAAAACCAAAAAAAACACAAACTAGGTCTTGGGTTCATGCCTGGTCCACCCATCCATGCTTTAGTCTTGACATATCCAATCACCCATCTATCACATGGAACTTTCCCTTATCCTGACCAGTAACCATGATGTCTTCTTGGGTACCAAAGGTGGTCCAAGAAAGGTGTGAGTAAAACTTTGTAGGGCACAACCAATGCTATCTAAAGCATATTAAGTCTAAGTATGATGAATATATTGGTGTGAAAGAGAAAAAATAAAGTGATTCATAATAATTAAAAAATAAACATCATCAATCATTGGGTCCAGTGTGTCACCTGACACTAACTATACTTGTTTCATTTAGTGTCAGATGTCTTTGTTCATAGTGTCATGATCATGTTCATTAATATATTAGAATACCATATCCAAGAACTATTTTCAAGCTCCCCTAATGGTGTAGATATATATAATGGGAACAATATATTTTGGATCATCTCTAAAGTCCCCCAATGATATCCAAAAATGGTATACTAGATTCTTAGCATTTGTCCAAGGTATACCAATAGAATAAATATATAACGGGTACATAAGATCCTTAGAAAAACCTCAAGGTCCCCAGATAGAATAATATGTCATGGGGACATAAGATCCTTGGAATTCACCCAAGTCCCCCAACTAATATTGAATCAATGGGCATACTATATCCCTATAATAAAATCAAGGTCCCCTAGTAATGATCAATCATGGGCGCATGAGATCCTTGAAATATGGTCAAGGTCCCCCAATAGGATAATAATAATAATAACCATATTATCAATTCCATAATAAAAAGCTCATTATATCCTTATTTATAAATAATCAAGCAAGTAGTGTGTCATAATATTGGCCATAAATAACCACGCAACACCTTTTCATAATCATAGGATCACTATGTCATTATACAATTAATTATCAATTTCCATTAACCAAGTATTTTCTAATTAACACTTAATCAAACATAATAAAAAATTCATTTTCATTGAATTCTATAGATGTGTGGATTTTTTACAACATTATTTTAATGAATTATAATCCATTTTAAAGGATAATTCATTCCTAGGGTCACCAATCCAATTTCCTTTTCAATTATCTCAAGTTGGAACACTATGTACAGTGGCCTAAATTTCAGTTCGCATAAGTCAACGAGTCACAAGGGACTCATGGAAGGGTATAATGTAATTAAATTAAGACCACAATTCAATTATTATTTAGAAGAGCTCAGGAACACATTATATTATTGTGGTTTTAGATTATAAGATAAGAAACATGCATCAAGACATCAAGGGATAGTCCGAGATCACCTGCCTCAAGCATAACAAGCCTCAATTTCTAAATATCACTTCATGATTTGAAAATTATGATAAAAAAATCCTATATCATCCCCAAATTAATTTATTTAGAGATCAGGAACACAAAAAGAGGTATAAATAGTGATTTGAGGCATAAAATAGGTTAGTCTTACCTACATGAATCAAATACAAGTGACAATGATTAAAATGATAAATGATAGAGGTAGAAGGGTCTAAAATCTCCAAGAGAGTATATCCCCATCTATATATTTTGACCTTAGGCCAAGGGAAACAAATAAATTACTAAAAAGTGGGTTTTGATGAAAATTACCATGAATCCCTTTATAAAAAAATAGTCCAGCAAGCCCACCAGCTAGCCAGTGGACTACACTGGTTAGTTGGTGGGACCAAATAGAACCTGAGTTGTTCTATTTTGTCCATCAGCTAGCTAGTAATAGCTTGATGGCTAGTCAGTGAGCCCAGTAGGGGCCATGTGACTATTTAATCCATTGTCTAACTAGTGTTATCCCACCAGTGAGCTAGTGGTCCCTACAACATTTTGAAAAGAAACAAGTCCCTTACTGCTTGATCCTTTGTTTTCCCTAACCTCTCTCATGCCTCTCCTACTCCGAAAATGTAATTTTTAAGGGCGATTAAATGTATTTTTTCAGAAATTAAATGATGTAATATACCTCAAAAGAGCCTAGGTGTTACACTTAAAAAATTCATATCTAAATATAATTGACCAAAAATAATGTATAAACCACTACCCTTTAGATAGTGCATTAATGATTCAAAAAACATAAACTATAGGCTAACATGATTCAATCTCTTCATGAGAAACAATATTTAAATGAAAATATTCCCATAAAACACTTTTCTGATCTTTATTCTCATTAACTCTTTCATAAATCATATCCCCCTGATAAAATAGTTAAATACTCTACCACTCTTCAAATATCTGGAATAGGATTGATTTCCCTTTTACAATAAGAAAGAACTCTCCTAGACCATTTCATTTCAAAACATTTTCTCTTAAGAAACGTATGGAAATATTCTCCCCCTTTATCACCAAACCAAAAGACCACTTATCAAAAAGTTCACAAATGAGGGTAAGAAATATGAGCATTTGGTTCATGAGAGTTAACATAACTTTCTATACATAGTTAATCTCATGGGGGAGTGGGGTCCCTTGTCTAAACCATCTAGTCAGATGGAATTAGATGGACTCCAAGAGTCAACTGATGACTTTCAAAATCTTCTCTGGATAGTGCCTTTATCATAATATCTAAAACGTGATTTTTTTTACATGTACTTCAAATTTACTATCCCTTGTTCAACCTTATCCTTAATAAAGTGATATTTATCTCAATATGTTTTTTACTTGAATGATGAATGATATTTTATCTAATATTAATAGAATTCATGTTATCACGCTTTATTAAAATAGGATATTTTCATCAAGTCCAATATTCATAAGTTGTTGTTTTATTCATACTAATTGAGTAAATTCTTAAGTAGCCACTATATATTCATCCTTTATAGTTCTAAGTAAAATAAAATATTACTTCTTACTTATTCAATAAATGCATGAACCTCCAAGTTACAAATCACTTCCTGATGTCAATTTATGATCATCTATTGAACCAACCCAATCTACATCAGAGTTTCCCAAAAAATATTGTTTTTATTTTATGTGTTGAAACATCTTAAAATTCACTATTTAATTGATACAAAAATTAAATATTTTCACTTCTATTATGTGTATTTCCTTGGGAAAACTTTGGTAATGTGAATTTTTTCAGGTGAAAACAATATATCATGTCAAGTATCTTTTAGGTATAAAATACTACCAATAATTTTCATATACTTTGTGATATTTTCATCCTTGACACTATCATCACTTAAAAATTTCATATGGGTATCCATCAGGGTTTTTATAGTCTTGTAATCTTCCATTTAGGAACTTTTAAGTACTTATTTGGAATATTTTATTTGAGAAATTAATGTTTCATTATTTCCTTGTATTACCTAAAAACCAATGGATAATGTTAATTCACTAATCATATATATCTAAAACTCAAACCTCAAATATTATGAAAATAGCTTTCATTATAATTCATCCAATTCTCCAAAAAATTATGTCATCCCCATAAATAAGCACCAATATTATTTAATCGTTTTCCTTCTTGGTATAATAGTTATGATTAACTCCATCTCATTGAAACCAAAGCTTTCTCAAGTATTTATCAAGACCAGAGTACCAATATCCTAGTTCTTTCTTTAGTTCATAAAAATCCTTCTTCAACCGACACTCTCATATTCATCTACAAAAAAATCCATATGGTTTATCAATGTATACTTTCTCTTCAATAATTTCATTTAGGAATGTATATTTGACATCCATTTGGTACATGAATACTTTTTCCCCAAAATAGATAACAAAATTTGAATTTATTCTAGCCAAGCTATGGGGTAAAATTTATAATCCACATCATTGCCTTAAATTTGGAATACACCTTACACAAAGACCATGCTTTATTCTAATTCACTTTTCTATCTTCATTGAGTTTATTTTTGAACACACACTTGGTTTTAATGACATTATTATCCTTTGTCCTTGTAACACCTTCTTAAGTTTGATTATTTTCAATTTTTTCTAGTTTTTAATTCATTACCATGACCTAATTGAAATTTTTTGCAGCCAATTTTAGTTTTTAATATTTACTTGATACAAAAGATGTATTTTTTTCAATCATCCATCATTTATGTTTACGTCAGAGATATCTGATCACCGATAATATTTCCATCACTAATTTCATCACTGATCCTTTCTTTATTGTTTGTGGATGAACCTACTATATTTTCCTCATAATGAGTTTATTCTTCTCATTTTTCTTGTATGTATTCCAAAAAAAAACCCTTTTTGAAAAGTATCACACATGTGAGTAAGATCAAATGAGTCTTTAAAAATATCACATGCTCCTTTATTTTTCACCAAGTTATCTAAATAATTTTGGCATAAATGGACAAGTTGTTTATTACATAGATGATTTTATTCATAATTGGATAGAAAACACGTCTATTTATCCACCAATGAGGTAGAGGTTCCCCTTCATGTGAATTTCTTGCATAATAATTGTTTCATCTATTCCTTTGATAATGAAAGCCTTTTTGTTCATTTTCACCATATGATTCAAGTCATATAAATTACTTACACTTATTAAGTTGTGACCAAGGCCTTCAAACAATAAAATATTTATGCACCTCAAGTTTTTTCCTACTATTTTTTATTTCTTGGAGCTAATGATCTTCATCCCTTCATCATTAATAAAGAAAATGACACTATATTTTTAATGCATTATTCCCATAATAATATATCTCTATCCCATCATATAAGATGTATAATATCTATCCAAAATCCATATCCAAGAATAATCTATTACTCTCAAGGAAAAATTTGAAACATTCACCTTCTCAAATTTCTTCTTATTGGACCATGTCTGCTGCTTCACTTACTTTGGTGGTGTATAAGATTGTTTCTCCACTAGATCCTATGATTTAACCATGTCTTGAAAGGACATAATTTTTTTGTACATTTTCATCTCACCTGGTGATGTTTTCAAATGTATTGTTCTTCTAATTTGGTTCTCCTTAACATATTTCTATGTGCCCTTAATGATTAGTCCATGGCTCTATATCTATAACCTTTACACCAAAAACAATAGTCGTTAAAAAATACCAAGTATAGGAAATTATGATAATCTATTTGTGTTTCTCATAAGCTCAAAAATGTATTTTTGTTATAGAGCACACATATTGTGTATACCCCATCATTCTACAAAAATAAAACCAGATTTGTGGTATATTATTGTGTATCTTTACTACTCCACCTACAACCTTACAGGTCTATTGTGATTTATGAACCTCAACCTTATTCTAAGTAGTGGATTATTTTGGTTTATAAATAACCACCACTGATTTTTGTTTATGATCAATCCCCTTAATAGATTTTTATTTTTCCTTGAACTGGTGAAATTGTGGAAAAATAACAGCATTTTCAATAGACTCCCATAGAACTTCTTTAGCTGCTTTTGTAGCTTGTGCACTCAAACTTCTTAATGTCATACCAGGTGTAAAAAGTATTTATTAATCATAAAAATTTTGTTACATCATAATTATTTCACCTTAAATTTCCTCAATTATATTAACTTAACATTTTATTAAATCTATCATAACATTAATAATTTAAGCATGTTCTTCAATTTTGATTTTGAGCTCAATTTTATTCTTTGAGTTCCCATAATTTCTAGATTTTAGTTTATAAATCTCAGACTTTAACTTAGACTTTTATTCTTATTTTTCGTGAATATATAATTTGAATCATGTACCACAATATTGGATTTCTTCACTTTACCCCTCCAAATATTGATTTCTTCAAGAATGACCTAAGTTTAGTAACAATGTCACATATTCCCTTAATTAAAACACCTCCATCATCAATGTACTCCACTTAAAGTCTATATATGATATCCATAAGAACTCCCTAGCTAAGGTATTTTCATTACTCAACTTCCTTCACATCCATTTCTTTTGATCTTCCATCCTCTTGGGAGATAAATTTATTCCTTTTGAAAAAAATTGTGGTTTCCTCTTGATTTCCACACCCTTAAATAATTTATTCATGGGTTATTAATCTTCATCATCATCTACAAATTTATTTGGGTACCTAGAAGTAATATTCCCTACTTATTTATACCGAAAGAAAGAAATTGGAAACTTTCTTTTGAATTTTCAATTTCTTATTTTGAGATTGAGGAAAAGAAAGACATTGTGTCATCAACCTCCCCATCACCAGAATCATCTTCTAGTTATAGTTTCTCCATCCCTTTGAATGATTCCTCTTGAGAATTATCCTTTGACAGAAACTTGTTGGCATGGTTTCCCATCTTGTATTCCATGAGAGGGATATAAATAATGCCTAACATCACTTCTTTTGGATCCTTGTATTTAAGAACCAAAAACTTCAGGTTGAATCACAATGGTAATTTTATTAGAATCCTATTCATAATTTTAACATCATCAATATTTTATATAGGCCCACACAATTCCTCGACAAGGATATTAACTCAATCAAATAATACATTGAATGTTTCATTCAGGTGCATTCTCAAATCTTCATGATTTTTCCATAGTACTTGAAACTTCTCTTTACATACCTTAGATTCACCTTAATATATATTAATAATAATTTCCCACATTACTTGTAAAGTTTTACATGATATAACCTGGGTATATATAGTATTGGATAATTCTCATCCTAATGAATTGACTCCTTTAGCATTGGAATCAAGATCTCTGATATTTTTCTTTTATAGTGCTCTACTCTCTATGTTGGCTGGAATCTCATGCTTGGAAGTCATGTTGATATCCATTCCCAAAAATTTGAAATAATTCTTCATTTGATTATTCCATAATTTTAAATTATTATCATCAAAAATTGAAATACCTTTATGGTTGAAAACTATTTCTATTAATTTAGTGAGATAAAATAGTCACCAAGAACCTTTAGCTCTGATATCACTTATTGGTACCAAAAAAGGTCAATACCCTAATAGGGGGGGTGAATCATGATATTTATAATTTTAATTAACCCTCATCAATGATATTATTCCATGTTTATTAAGAATTATTCCTCCTTTACAACAAATTTGATGGGATAAATAAGTAAAAGAAATGGACATGGGAAATTTACTTGGTTCTCCCAAACCTAAAAAATACAAGTATCATGAAATGGTGATGTGTATATTCACTTGAAAAACTAAGTGAACTATTTTTTATTTTAAAATAAGGATCAGCTTTATTGGACCTATAGGTTTACAACCTTCATATAATAATGAAGAATGCACTGATCTTATTACATGAAAGAACTCACTGATCCACTCATAATCTATCTCCCCCCTTCACTAACTTCAAATAGAGATTACACCATATATTTTGTAGAAATCCACACTACTTACATGAAATTCCAAAGTGATGAACTTCTGGAGCACCTTTTTATTCTATACTGACTTTCCAGTGCAAGTCTAGAATTATTCTTCTTCAGTTATAAAAACTAAATATCTAATTTTTACAGCCTTACTTCTTCAATTCTTTCAAATTAAAAAAAATATATTCCTTCTCATCCTTGTAACGAGATAGTCATTTCAATATCCTCCTCCAGCTATTTTGAATAATCAAAAAAGTATATCTATTTTTATTTTATTCACTCAGTATTCATGTGAGGGATACATTCTATATTTTAATATGTAAAACATCAAATTTAGTGGTGTGATATTCCTTAAAATAATTTTTAAAAATATTTGAATTAATTTAATCCTTAATATTCATCCAAACAAGTATTTAAAAATAAATTTAAACTAGTGTATTCTATCTCCATAGTGATACACCCTCCACTATGACATGTAATGTCACACCCCAAATCAAACTATTGAGTCTGAACTAGTGTAATATGAACTCATGAAGGATTCACCATATACAAGAGGTTGTCAACTAGAAGCGTGGGTCTAAGTTCATCAATGGGGAGACTATACCCTCATCATCTGGTATTCATATGAGTATAATAAAGGAATCTAAAACAAATAAATCAACATGTGATGAATAAATAAGTAAACATCATAGTAACAACATACATAATCAAACTATCCCAAGTGGTAAAAATATGGCATGATAGATATATAAACCAAAACTAAACAAGGATCTAAATAATGGGTAAAGATAGTAAATAAATGTAGTAGTAGACATCCTACTCAAACTCTATCCAGTAATGTTTATATCCCCATGCTACACCTACACAACCATCCATACATGGTCCTTTTTTTTCATTGGATCCCTAGTAATTAAATCTATAAGGGAACCAAAATTCCCATGTATGGTGTGAATAAAAGACTCATTAGGACACCACCAATGACCCTTAACATTAGTACATTATATTTAAAGGTGCATTATATGAAAGTAAATAGGGTTTAGGAATAACAAAAATATTTCACACAAGTATAAAACATATGTCGGATCCTCGGAGACCAGCTTTACCAGCTTTTATTCCATGCCAGAAGAAACAAAAGTAATTTTCCTGACACATCCCCCTCATAGATATCCCAAAATAATGCGACACATACCACTGGATTAGATAACCCAAGTAAATATCAACCAATTTCTATCACATCCCACTTAGAGGATACCCTAAAATATTTTGATATATCCCGCTGACTAGGATGGCTCGAGAACATGTCGACCAATGTCTGGAACATCCCTCTCTGAGGATAGTCCAAATAGGATCAACCTGTATGCTCAATTGTATAATACAGAAGAAAAAAACATGTGATATAGGAAACATATGAAAGATAAATCATCACATAAAATCAAAATGTATCATAATCATTAAAATCTATATACAAGAAATACAAGCATAGGTCAAGGCTACACATGAACACCTCATGTGATCAAGTATCATAAAATGGTTTTTCAGGGCAATACATGCATGCCCATGATCATATCGGTAACCCATATAAAACATATTATAAATTATATGGCTTAATACCTCAGGGTTTTTGATGAATAACTCAAAGGTTCATCAAGAATATGTCACCCAAACCACATCCACATATTATTCATATCAAAATACACCCTAAGGATTCCTAGAATCAATTCCAATTATTTTATTTCCAAAAGAAATAAAAACGAAACATACGATAAAATTTTCTCTCTCATGGATAATTTTCAAATTGTCAATTTAATCCCAATCATGTGTTAACCATTTATTCCTTAGTGAAAATTATAATTCCACATATGATAATAAATTCCTCTCTCCAGAATATCCCAGATAAACTTTTGATAATTATTCATTACCAATGTTCAACAATTATAGTTTATTTATCATTTAAAAATAACTTTATCCTTTATCTAAAAATATTATAAAATCTTATTTTACTAAATAACTAAAAATATGATTCCTATAATTTATTTCTTGAAAAACACTTCTCTAAATAAAGGAGGAGAGAGAATGTTTTTTTCCATGTTTGGAAACCATAAGAAGAACTCAAATTACTTGAAGAGAACATTTCAATTTTTGGTTAAGAGTTTTTTGGATACCCAAACTCAAGATAACCTCAAAAACTGAAGTAATAAATGGTTCAAATGTTTTAAGAAGGAAAATTTTATACTGGTATGTAGTATTAAGTACAACATAATAAATTAACAATTTATTTTGTCTTATAACTAAATCTTTAATGTATAGCATTTAAAACCTTCCAAAATATGAGTTACATCCTTTAACTGAGTCAAACTAATTAAATCCCATGATTTAAGGCTTTTAAAATCATCAAAAATTGTTTATATATGCATTATGTGGAAGAAGAAACATGAAAGAAGGTTTTTAAATCATTTTTTCAAAAAAGTCATTATGTAAGGGTAACATAGTTTTACCCTTATACAGCTTCTATTTTTCATGTGAGGATACTGGGTTACCCTTATGTATCCCATAGAAATAAGGAATTACCCTAAAACAATGCAGCACTACCCTTACACACCCTTTTAAAACTCTTGGTTACCCTTACACAATATATATGTTACCCTTATGCAACTTAGGTAAAAATAAGGTTTCCCTTGTGTGAATCCATTCTTACCCTTATGTGAAGCTAGGAAGACCCTTACGCAGTGCATGGAATTCCACCTTACCTTTACGTAGCACAAGGGGTACCTATACGCATCCTTTTAAAATAAAGGGTTACCTTTATACAGCCTATGAAAACACTAACTTACCTTTACATAAGAAGAAGAAAATTTTACATTTATGTAACCCTTAAAAAGAATAAGTTACCCTTATATAGAGTATAGGTCCTACATAAGGGTAAAAAGCGATTGAATTTTTTTAAAATTTTCACAAAAAATACTTAGGTTTTAAAACCAAAAATAGTTTATAAAAACAAGGATGTTACAATTCTCCCCCTCTAAAAACTTCTCATCCATGAGAAGTATTTATAGAACTCTTCCTCTGCCAAAATTAGATAAATAAAATAACTTAAAAAAGGAAAATGAACAACACATAAGAACACACAAGGGTCCACAATAAGGTTCAACCTAAGAGGCTATTGATAAGGAAAAGGAATAACCCCATAATAACTACCCCAAAACCAAGCCTCAAATGCTTTCACATTAGTCAAAACCACACATATACACTCAAGAATATAATAAAACAAGATCAAATGAAAAATTCATGAAATAATTCACCTGGAATATATCATAATTTCAACATGAATTTAATTATTTGGTCCCTATATAATGAAATTAATAGGTATATATGGGATGTAAACCTATGTTCCTAGCATGATTCATTAACATACACTAAAACCCATAAATCAGTACACCAATATCATGTGCATCATCCAAGGTGAATTTAATCAATGGTAGTATCAAATAGAAAAAACATAAATCCTACTTTCCTAGTAAATCATAGGTCCATTATACAGTGATAGACAGGAACTTTCATAGTTCATCTACCTGAGTCCCAACCATCCTAACTTCTAGCTACCCTATCCCAAATCAAGGAAAAGAGAAGAAACAATTTAGTGAACTTGTTCCTATTATAAAATTTTGTAACACCCAGACCTGAACCACTAGGTCTGAACTAGATATCCACATAACCTCATACAATCCTCCTTATATGTAATAGGTTTTCAACTAGTAGGGAGATCCTAAGTCCATTAGTGGGGAGAATATACTCTAATTATTAGGTAATCATCAGAGTATAATAAAATAATAAAAAAATAACAAGTAATTAATAAGAAATTAACCATCATAAGTATCAAGATACATAATAAAACCATCCTGTACAGTAATAATATGGAATTCCAAATATATAAACCAAAACTAAACAAGGATCCAAGGTACGGGTAAATCTAGTAATTAAATTCAATAGTAGACCTCCCACTTGAACTCCATATAACAATATATGAATCCTCTTTCTCTACCTGTTCAACTTTCCACCACAGGTTCCTTACCCTTCACTAGATCCCTATTCAATAAATCTACAAGCACACCAAAATGCCAGAGTAGGGTGTGAGTAAAATACTCAGTAGGACACCACCAATGGACCTTAACATTAGTGAATAATATTTAGTGGTGAATTACATGAAAGTAAATAGGGTAAAAAATAGAAACAATATTTCACAAATTTACAAAACATATGTCACATCCTTAGAGACTAGATCTACCTACTTCAGCACCATGCCAGAAGAAACATTGGTTGTCTTCCTAACACATCCCCCTCATGGATGGACAAAAATTATGTGACACATCCCGCAGACTTAGATATCTCAAGTACATCTTGACTAATGTATAGAAAATAACTATCAAAGGATATCCAAAAATCATGTGACACATTCTGTCAGTTGGGATAGTCTAAGTATATGTCGACCAATGTCTAACACATCTCTCTTAGAGGAAAGTCCAAATAGGGTCAACCTATATGCTCAAATGCATAAGAAATAATAATATCACATATGATATACAAAATATATAATAGATCAATCCTAACATTAAATCAAAAATCATCATAATCATCACATTCCATATGCAATAAACACAAGAATAGGTCAAGGCTACACATGCACACCTCATGTGATGAAATAGCACACATAGGTTTTTCAGGGATACAAACCCATTGCAATGATCATTCCAATAACCCATATAAAACATGAACTAAAGTTAATGGATTTATACCTCAAGGTTTTTGATGAAAAATACAAGGTTTATTGAGGAAATGGTACTCAAACCATATCCATGTATTAGTTGGTTCAAACCTATTGTCAAGGACTCTTAAAAATGATTCCAATTATTTTATTTCCAAAAGAAATAAAAACGCCACTTTAGATAATAGTTTATATCTAATGTATAATTTTTAAATTATCAATTTAAGATAAATAATGTGTTAACCATTTCTTCCTTTGATAAAATTATAATTCCACGTATGATAATAATTTTCACTCTCCAGAATAATCCTAGATAAACTTGTGATAATTATTATTAATCTTTAATCAATAATTTTGGGTTATTTATCATTTAAGAATAACTTTACCATTTTTCTATAAAGGTTATAAATGATTATTTTTACAATTAAACTAGTTACACTATACCTGGAATTTATTCCTTGAAAAACACTACTCTTAAGAATAGAGGAGAGAGAGATAGGTTTTTTCATTCCTAGAAACCAGAAGAACTCAAATTTCTTGAGAAGACCTTTCATATTTTGGTTAATGATTTTCTATACTACCTAAACTTGAGAATATCTCAAAAAATAAAGGTAGTAAAGGTTTAGATATTTTAAGAAGAAAACCAACATAATGGTCTATAATATTAAGAACCAAAAATTAAATTAACCGTTTATTTTTTATTCTACTAAAATATTGAATGTGGAGTATTTAAAACCTTCCAAAATATGATTTAAATCCTTTAATTGAGTAAAAATAATTAAATCCCATGATTTTAGGCTTTTAAAATCATCAAAACGAGTTACAGATGCGTTATGGGGAAGAAGAAATGTAAAAGAATGTTTTTAAAGCATTTTCCCAAAAAAGGGTGTTGTGTAAGGGTAACATGGTTTTACCCTTATGTGGGTACTAGGTGTCACATGAAGGTACTAGGTTACCCTTATAAAACACTTGGAAAGAAGAACTTACCCTTATACAATGCAACCCTAACCATACACACCCTTTGAAAAATCTTTGTTAACCTTATGTAGAGTATATGGTACCCTTATATAACTTAATTAAATAGGGGTTACCCTTACGTGAAGCTCTGTTAACCCTTACATGATGCTGGTAAGGACCTTACACAACACTTAGAATTCCACCTTACCTTTACACAATGTCAGGGATACCTTTATGCATCCTTTGAAAATTAAGGGCTACCATTACGCAGCCTATGCAAACATTGGCTTACCTTTACATGAGAAGAAGAAAAAGGAATTTAAATTTATGAAACTCTTTAAAACAGGTGGTTACCCTTACATAGAGTATATATTCTACATAAGGGTACAACTTTAATTGAAATTTTTAGTTTTTAACACAAAATACTTACATAACTAGAAATTGAGATATTTGTGATAAGTCAATTATGATGGGATCTGATCATAATTGAATATTATCATTGGGATCCTTTCTCCATTAAACCATTGTCTCAATCTATATCACAAAATATTTTTTTTTCAATTTACCTTCTCAAAAATATTTGTGACGAAAGTGTGTCCCATCATAAATAGTTTTCTACCACATGTAGAATGAATTTTAATTTGCAAAGAAATGTGAATTTTTTCACAAATAATATATTGTAACAAAAATAAATATCTATTAAAAATTACCTATTTTGATGGAAATTATATTCTATTATAAAAAACTAAAAAATTAAAAAAAATTAAAAAATTAAAAAAATTAAAAAATTAAAAAAAATAAAAAATTAAAAAAAAAGTATATCAAACAAATTTAAAATAACCAAATATGTAAAACTATAAAGATATGAATTAATATACATATTACACATAATATTTTCATCCAAAACTCATAAAAATATGTTTTTTAATAAAATATATCATTAATCACTATGGAGGCGGTGGATCATCTAGAGGAGAAGGTGGAGGGAACTCCATCCCTATACCCTACACATGTCGTAACATATACACCATCATCTACCCATGTTTCTATTCCTTACATTGATATTTTTTATCCTCCTCCTCCTTTTAGTGTCAATGAATCTCCTCTTGTTATTTATGTAGGATCTCTATGAACTCATTTTGAGCTCATAACTTCTCCTCACACTCTATAGATGATGATGATGACTCTATACAATCCCCCCTTGATATGCACAATGACCATGAAACAGTACCATAATAACTAGTTGACATTAATAGAGAATCAATAGCAACTACTCATCCTTTCTTGATACCATATTGAGTCACCTGCATCCATGAAAGCTCATTAAATCTAAACACATTGGTGCCCTGACCCTCAGTCTCAGCCTAATGCTCATTGTACGTATGAAAATTAATGGACTCATATTCCTCCTTCAAATGAAATTTGAAATTAAAATAGTTAAAATATTAATTTCAGTTATTTTATAGAAAAAATTATACTAACCACAATCTAAATCTATCATCCACTAATAATCTCTCTAGTGGCAGGATAGTGTATATCTTCTTGAAAACATCAAATATTATAACATTGGGATGCTTGAATACCTATATGAATATAAAATAAACATTTTAACTTTAAATTATATATAAATTATTAAATAAAATTTTTTACCTTATGTTATAAATGAATACTAAATATATGACTACCAGCTCTATGTGTGACATGTTGTCTCCCCTAGTTCTATTTGACTAATGATGATATCCTCTGAAAACTATCTCTTATCCAGTATAATCACAATCTATACCAAACAAGATATGATATATAATCAGTTCGATGGTTGCAGTAAGGCTGAACAAAAATAGTGGCTTTAACTTTCTCCATGGATCTCTTTCTCAAATTATGAAAAATTGATGACAATTCACATACATATAGATCTCTCATGACTCCCAAATAGTGTCTCTTGATCTATCATCGATGGGATATCATAATCCTTAAAAATAATTAATAATATCAAGTTAATAATTAAATAAATTTCAAATAATTATTATTTATTTATGTTCCATCTAATGATAAAACATGTGATGATGATCATCAATGGGAATCTGATCCCATATCAATCATGTTCTAGAAAGATAATTTTGTTGAATCACACCCCCTGACCAATAGCTACATGTGGAAAACTATGGGAAAAATAAAAAATAATAAAACAATTAGTAAATATATAAATTAATGAAAATTAATGATAAATAATGAAAAATAACTAAAATATACAACTGAATCATCTCTATATGCATAGATCGAAATCAATAAGTGGACATCGTTCAGGAATAGGGTTGGGAATCATCAATCTTTCTAGACCATAACCCCTCTGAGTCAATGATGTACCGGTAGAAACCTGAAATTCAGATTATGAGGCATTAGGATTATCAATAAGAAGCAAAAAATATTTGAGGGTATAGAACATCTCATCAAAATCATCACCATCCATATGAAACATGAAAAGAATGTTTTCTATGAATAATTGAAAATGAGTATTATATATTAATTATTACTACAACCTGCATATAATTGTGTCATTTTTCATCTTCATCCTCATATTCATATTCAATGGTCTTAATATCTTTATCTTCCTCCTCATCATCATAAATTTCCATAGTATCTTTAACTTCATCATCTCTTTCTATTTCAAATTCATTTGTTACATCATCAATATTATCAACACCATCGGCCCATAACTATGGGGTTTCATCAATGATATTTGTATATATTCTTATAAAATATGTATTTAGTGTTTTCTATTGAAAATTTTTAATTCCTTTCACTTCATCAAAACAAATTTCAATTTGTATAAACTAATTTTCACAATATTTAATTTTTATAATGCTCCACCAGTCAATTAAATCTTTTAAATTAATGCAATAATTTGTAGAATAAATTTAATATTCTTGATGATCTAGAATAAATGGTTTTTTTAATGTAATAAGTCTTTTATATTTAATTTCAATGATTCTATGGTCTGGATAAATATGAAATACTTTATTAGTATCAAACCAATGGTATTTAAACATTGTTACATAATTATTTCCCGAATAACACAACTCAATTATTCCATCCATCATGGAATAAAAGTCAACTTTAGTTTCTATATAATGAAATCCTTTTAATAAAACACCCCTATTAATTTTTTTATTCACTATATGCACATTTATTAAATCAAAATTCATTCACCACATATTCATTATAATATTTAACCAATTTGGATGGTGGGTTACTCAATACACATAATTTATTATCAATTTTATCTTCATGTTATAATACCTAGAAAATTTAAAAACAATTAGAAATATAAATATAATAAATTGATGTCATATATTCAACCATTAACAATTTACTTTACCAGACTTTGAAACCAGTATGAAAAATTATTTTGTCGGTGTTTTTTAAGAGCATCTAGTGTGATTTATGGAAACTATTTCTTTATATGATCATCATATGATCTAATAATGAAATTATATTAATTTAATTTTAAAAAAATAAAAATAATAGGTGAAATTATCACTCATGACACAAATCATGTCATTTTTTCACAATTGAGTAGAACATGTGTCTAAGCTTTGTGTTATGCATCATCTAAAATCCATTATTCATGAACTCCGCCAAATCCATATTTTGGATGATTAAAAACTAATAATTTATGGTTCATTGCATCATTAAAATTTCTATCATTATAACCCATTCGATTATTTTATGAAGGATATTCAGGTTAAAAATAATGAGAGCATCAAAACAAAATTTCCTCTTACAAATACACTTCTATAATTAACCCTTCAAATGATGCTTTGTCACATACCTTTATCTTCAATTTCTGTATGTATCTTTCATATGGTATAACCATTGGAACTATACTGGTCCTCCATATTTTTCTTCATGTGGAAAATGTAATATTAAATGTTCCATTGAATCAATGAAAGATGATGAAAAAAAATCCAATTTATAAAAAAATTAAAACAATATCTTGTTGCATCCTACTCAATGCATTATAGTCTATTGTTCCCACACAAATATCTTATAAAAAAATATAATATTTCTATCATCACATCCAAAATCAAATAATTTAATAAATATCTATGGTTAATCAAGTTATTATATCCATTATAACATTAAAATCATGAGTTTTTAAACCAGTAATATGTCAATTTCTGACACATCAAGATAGATTGGAAACATAATCATCTGGTAACCTCAAATATAAAATCCACTAACATAATAATAAATTATTTTCTTTAGAAACTTTATAATATAATTTTTTCTTCATTAACTTCTGTGATATTTCATTTTCAAATAACTCATATTTTAGATGCCAAAAAATTTGGGAAAGTTATAATCATTCCTTTACATTATCTATAGTCTTACCACATGTGTCCAAAACTATATAAAATATGTTATTAAAAAAGTTCATCTCAATATTCATGAAATCTAATATGTGATGGTCTAATAAATCAGAGTAATAGAGCATATCCCAAAAAATACTCCATTTTATCCAATTGTGATATTTCCCAAAGCCATATATTTTTATTGGTTTATAGTCTGTACAAAGGTAATAAGAGGTAATGAAGTTACAATAGATTTTAAATCAATACCTGAGAACATTATTGTAGGTCTGTATATTTCAATTATACCTTTTTTGAAATTATTTATTTTCCTTCAGAAAGGATGGTCTATAGTAAGAAATCTTCTATAACAGTAAAAACAAGGTTTTATTTCACTAATAAGAATAAATGGTTTATTGTCACTCATACTATATAGACATTATTTTTTAACACATTTACTCTATCCAGATAACATATAATACGCTGAGAAGTCACTAATTTTCCACATTAATGCAGATTTTATTATGAAATTCTATTTTTCAAAAACATCATATGTACTAACATCATTACTCCACAATAAATTTTACTCATCAATCAATGGCTTTAAATAAACATCTATATTCATTTTTTTATGTCCTAGAATTAGTAATGTCAAAAAAATTATGGTTCATTCATAAATATATAATGAGGTAAGTTTTATGTAGTTATAAAGATGGTCCAATAAAAATATTGACTACCATAAGAATCAAATGGATAGAAACCATCAGTAAAAAGACCCAATCACAAGTCATGTGATTTTAAAGAAAAATATAGATGTGCCAGATCAAAATTCTTCATGAATTACCATCATAGTGATGATTTAATCTTTTACTGGTGGATATATTGGATTTGTTATATTTCATCAATTATTTTTTTTATGAGATATAAATAAAAGTTACAATCTAATTGTAAGTATGAAATACCTCAACTGCCTAACAAGAACCAATATAGACTTCCCTTGTTGTGACTCTTTGTACCTTGATTATCCACATGTGATAAAATTAACTAAAGTGTAACACCCCAAGCTTCTACGGTACGCTTCTCTTTGAATAATGCGATAGCGTGTGTTGTACGCAACACCGAGTTCTAACAACCAATCAAACTAGCCGTTATGAATAGTAATACCTACTTTTTAAAATTATATATATTTTATATTTCAAAATGGACTTCATTTTTGGATTCTGAATATCTAATTTAGCCTAAGGTGAAATTTTGGTACTTTTCGGATAACTTTCATATTTTGATGAATAGTGAAAATTACTAAATTTTAATTAAAAACAACTTTTTTAATCAAAATAATTAATAGTGATAAATTATGAATTTTAGTAGTTTTAAAGTATATTTAGAATATATTTTTACCATTTAATATAATGTTGGTCATTGGACATAATTTTACAATTAAACCGAACATAAACAAGTGTCAATCTTTTGATAGTTATTATCTCTTAAAAACACGCTTTTTGTTTTGACAGCGGGAATTAATTTTAAATTAATTTCTGCCAATTCTGTGTTTTGAATTTAGGAAAATGGATTCCATATTTGGAATCAGGATGTTCAAATTGTGTAAATAGGTAACTTTTATTTTTAGACATTTTGAATAATTACTGCGGTAAATATTTTATTTACCATGGTTAAGGGTAAATCCGGTAAATAAGGGTTAAAAAATAATATTATAATAATACTAAATTACCCTAAAACGTGTCTTAACCCTATTGGTTGATACATGGTCGACCATGGGAATCTTTGGGTCGATTTTGGGACCCCATGGCCACTTGTAAGTGATAATGACACTTTATTTTAATTAAGTTAAAATGAATACAAAAATGACACAAGCATATATCTTTTAGAAAAACAATTGTTACATAGGGTTATATATGTTGGATTTTAGATTATAAATATTCATTAGAAAGATAAAAAGATTTACTACATAATGATATTTTATTTATAATTTTTAAACATTAAATAATTTATTTTATTTATGACACAATGATGATGCAGTAATTACTATAATAGTGAAAAATTAAAATAATTGATATTATAAATACCCAAATAAATATAATATGAAACTTTTAATGAATTAAACCAATTTTCTAGGATAATATGATATATTAGGATTGATTTAATTGACTTTGTTAGAAGTAATCAATCTGTTATGAGTTTCACAAAAATCAACTATTGAATAGTGTCAAAATTGACATAAAAGAGTTCTTAAAACAAATATTATATTATTAATTGATATTAAATTCCTAAAAATCTAAGGTTCGGCCAAGAGACTTATATCATGATAGGTTCATCATTAATGGACCACTTGGGGGTCTCTTGGATGTATATAGTAAGTTTATTAACCATATTATATAAAAATACAAAGAGACATTGTAAAAGTGAAACTAATTAACTTAGAGTTAATACTTAAAGATAAGGTTAATATAAGTACCCAAACCTGTCTAAATTCTATTGGTTGAGTTGTTTTCGACCCATCCCCACCTTAAAATTTAAATAATAAACTTTGGAGCCATTAGAAACCGAATATGAATTTATTATATATTAATATTTCTAGCTTTTCTAAAGGTACCCCTCACCCCTCTTATAAAAGGGCACTCCTCCTTCTCATTTCTTCACACCTTCAAAGCCTTTTGGTTCGGCCAAACTCTGACCAAATAATCTCCCAAATTCCCTCACTACAACCTAGAGGCTTTATTTTGATCATAAAGCCAACCTAAGGAGCCCTTTTGATCAAATCAAAAGGAAGAGCCCGAAGAAGAGGTAATGATTTCACCACCCTTTTCCAAGTTCATTTCTTCTTCCACTTCTTCTTCCTTTGTTGTTACCATTCTAAAATAATAACTCCAGTATAATTTATATACTGTGATGTTATTATAAATATGGTACAACCATATTCAGTATTCTATCCACCCTTTTAATAACATGTCACCATACGTGCGTACGTACGGCTTACCGTCTCCACGTCGTGGTGTAATTGTTATTCAATATAATATTATTTGGATGGGTATAATAATGATGTGTAACTCATGTAAATAATAAATATAACATGTTAATGATTCTGTATATATGATATACCATCCATTTATATATTATTTTAATATCAAAAGAATGATATTGTCGCTCGTGCGTACGTACGGACTACCGTCTCCACGAATGCGATGAGATTCATTCTCCATCGTATCCATTCAAGTATAATTATCATTTGATGATTTAAAAATGATTTTTAAAGACTTGATATCATTCTGGATATGAATAATATACAACCTATCCTTTACAAACATGTCTTACGTAACAAAACATACAAAAGAAAACAAGTACGTTCACACCCGAAACAACGATAATACTAAGATATTATTATCAAATCAATATTAAAAGATCATATATGATATCATAATAATGTATATGATTATTTTATAATTTAATAACAATTATTTCACCATTATACAGGAGGTTAACCTACCCCAACCAAGGAAAAGTACAAGGTAAGGGTTTATTTCGCAATCTCTTCATTATCTGAGGTTGTTTATACATAATTATCTACTGGGACCTCGTTATCATCCATGTCCATGTTTCTTCAAAATGTATTTCAAAACATTTTTAATATTTAAAAGAATATGGGTTAAAGTCATTTATACCCTTGTTTGACTTTTTATAAGAGGTTTATAAGGGAATCTTTCCGTCGTTTTCTAAACAAGGTGCTTTTTAACCTTTTCGACATAATTAAGATAAGAATGTTTTTTTTAACTTATACGGCGGGTGCGGTTATTTTCCGCCGTTATAAAATCGTCAAAGCTTCCCTTACAAGCTTATAAGAATATTTTCAAAGAAAATGTTTTATTTTATAAATATATGTCTCTTAAATGATTTCAAAATAGAAAGAGATATTTCTTTAAAAAGAGTTTTTATTTCATCTATGTCAACATCCTTTAATGGATTTTACGCTTATTTGAGGATGATATATTATGATACAAAACTTTTATATTGTATTGAAGGTTTTGTGATATGTTTGACTGTGGATGTGCTATTTTTTATATACCATTCATGGTTTATGGTGAAAGTATTGACATTTCGTATGCTAGTTTTAATACGAATGTTTATGTTATGTTTAAACCTTTTCATATGGGAATGCATTGGACTTAATATGTGACGGGTGGAGCCCGCTATAGCTCCTCGATGCATCGGTAGGTCTCATGAGACAAACTAGTGTCTTGGTACAAGGCCTTGGAAAAATCTTATTTGTAGTCTTGGCACGAGGCCTTGGCTATGTGGTTATGATAGTCTGGTATTATGCATTCCATCATTATGAAAGTGGTTATTGATATTGCATGTGATTATTCGATTAGTAGAATATCCATGTGAATAAGTAAATGGCATTATTTCATTTTATTTATGCCATACTATGTTGAAGTTAAAGTTTAAAAGGCTTTTGTTTTAGTTATACATTGCCTTAAATGTTTATGCTTATTTTTGAATGTTCTGCTATATTGTTATCCTTACTGGGCATTTGAGCTCACCCCTTTTCTATGTTTTATTTTTCCCAGGAAGTGAAGAAGTAAATTATGAATGACCTGCAGGGATATTATGTGGGGATATGAGTGTGGATTATGGAGACAATATGTTGTTGTAGTGGTTTTTCATTTTATGATGTAATGTAAGACTTGTGAATATATCTAGTGTTTCCAAGACTACTAAACCAATCGGTCTTTCGAGATTTAATCTTTCTTGTGATCATGCCAATGTTATGTAATTAATGCACCGACTCTGGGTAACTGGGGTCGGGGCGTTACATAAAGACTCATTTTCCCCATAATATATGGTAAACTTATTTGAACATGCATGGATTATCTGATAACTAAAACCCAAATTATGAACCAACCTCTTGCTTTCATAGAAATTTATAAGAAACGCATTTACCTCAGGTAATGGTGATTTAAACAAAGTGAATATTTAATAAAAACAATTATTTTACATTATATTATCTCATTTAATATCCATAAATTTAGTAATAGTTTTGAATTTTATTATCCTTCAACCAGGGTGTAAGGAATCCTCGCACTACGGGAAAAAAGGGCATTTGCGACGGGTTATTTGCGACGGGATTAAATCCCGTCGCAAATAGTCCCGTGAAAAACTTATTTGCGACGAGGTTATTTGCCCGTCGCAAATAAGTAGCCTTTTGCGACGGGACAGCTTTCCCCGTCGCAAAAGGACTGACGCGGTTTGCGCGCCAAATCGCGGGAAACTTATTTGCGACGGGGGAATATTCCGGTCGCAAATAACCGGCGGCGGTAAAAGGTATTTGCGACGGGTATATTCCCCTGTCGCAAATAGTATGTCGGCAGGTGGTTATTTGCGACGGGACCCGTCGCAAATAACTATTTACCGGTTGACCGTAATAAATGTTGTCTAAGGTATTTGCGACGGGCACCGTCGCAAATAATACTATTTGCAACGGGATACCCGTCGCAAATAATCTAACCTATAAATACCCCCATCCGTTTTTTTCATTTCATACTCATTCCTTATCTTCTCTTTCTCTCAAGATTATATTTCTAGAGTTCAGTTTTTCTCCAGTTTAATTTTTTTCTCCGGAGCTGATAATAAAGTTTTGACGAACGATTAGAGCAGATCAATTTTCAAGGTATTTATGTTCATTTTAATTTTTTATTTATTTTTAATTTTTTATTAGTTTCAATTATTATTAATTAGTTGTAATTTAATTATGTTTACATTGTTTTATTACTTAATAAATTTAAATTATTAGTATTGTTTATAGTTAATGGTAATTAGGAATAATTAGTAATAATTTTTAATAATTAAGAATAAATATTAATAATTAGTAATAAATACCAATAATTAGGAATAATAACATTATTACATTATTAGTTTATTTTATTATTAATATTAAAATAATATAATTTTTTATATATATACAATTCTGTTTTCATCTGTGTGTTTGCTGTCTTCACATGTATTATTTGTATGTGGAGATAGAAAACGCACAGATGAAAGGAGAATTGTATATAAATTAGAAAATTATATTATTTTAATATTAATAATAAAATATATTAATAATGTTATTATTTGTAATTATTGGTAATTATTTCTAATTATTGATAATTATTCATTTAATTACTAATAATTAGGAACAATTATCAATAATTATCAATAATTAAGAATAATTAGTAATAATTAGTAATAATTACCAATAATTAGTAATAATTAGTAATAATTATTAATAATTAGTAATAATTACCAATAATTAGTAATAATGACCAATAAGTAGTAATAATTACCAATAATTAGTAATAATTACCAATAAGTAGTAATAATTACCAATAATTAGTAATAATTACCAATAATTTGGAATAATTACCAATAATTTGGAATAATTACCAATAATTAAGAATAATTAGTAATAATTAGTAATAATTAGTAATAATTAGTAATAATTAGTAATAATTAGTAATAATTAGTAATAATTAGGAATAATTAGGAATAATTAGGAATAATTAGTAATAATTAGTAATAATTAGTAATAATTAGTAATAATTAGTAATAATTAGTAATAATTAGTAATAATTAGTAATAATTAGTAATAATTAGTAATAATTAGTAATAATTAGTAATAATTAGTAATAATTAGGAATAATTAGTAATAATTAGTAATAATTAGTAATAATTAGGAATAATTAGTAATAATTAGTAATAATTAGTAATAATTAGTAATAATTAGTAATAATTAGTAATAATTAGTACTAATTAGGAATAATTAGGAATAATTAGGAATAATTAGTACTAATTAGGAATAATTAGGAATAATTAGGAATAATTAGTACTAATTAGGAATAATTAGGAATAATTAGGAATAATTAGGAATAATGGAATAATTAGGAATAATTAGGAATAATTAGGAATAATTACCATTAATTACCATTAATTAGGAATAATTACCATTAATTACCATTAATTACCAATAATTACCAATAATTACCATTAATTACCAATAATTACCAATAATTACCAGTAATTACCAATAATTACCAGTAATTACCAATAATTACCAGTAATTACCAATAATTACCAATAATTACCAATAATTACCACTAATTACCAATAATTACCAATAATTACCAATAATTACCAATAATTACCAATAATTACCAATAATTAGGAAAAATTACCAATAATTAGGAATAATTAGTATTAATTAGGAATAATTAGTAATAATTACCAATAATTAATAATAATTAGGAATAATTAGTAATAATTACCAATAATTAGTAATAATTATTATTAATTACCAATAATTAGTATTAATTACCAATAATTAGTATTAATTACCAATAATTAGTATTAATTACCAATAATTAGTATTAATTACCAATAATTAGCAATAATTAGTAATAATTAGCAATAATTAGTAATAATTAGCAATAATTAGTAATAATTAGCAATAATTAGTAATAATTAGCAATAATTACTAATAATTAGGAATAATTAGTAATAATTAGCAATAATTAGGAATAATTAGCAATAATTAGGAATAATTAGGAATAATTAGTAATAATTACCAATAATTAGTAATAATTACCAATAATTAGTAATAATTACAATTAATTAGTAATAATTAGGAATAATTAGTAATAATTAGGAATAATTAGTATTAATTAGGATTAATTAGGAATAATTAGGATTAATTACCAATAATTAGTAATAATTATTATTAATTACCAATAATTAGTATTAATTACCAATAATTACCAATAATTACCAATAATTACCAATAATTACCAATAATTACCAATAATTACCAATAATTACCAATAATTACCAATAATTACCAATAATTACCAATAATTAGTAATAATTAACAATAATTAGTAATAATTAACAATAATTAGTAATAATTGCCAATAATTACCAATAATTGCCAATAATTGCCAATAATTTCCAATAATTAGCAATAATTGCCAATAATTAGCAATAATTAGCAATAATTAGCAATAATTAGCAATAATTAGCAATAATTAGCAATAATTAGCAATAATTAGCAATAATTACTAATAATTAGGAATAATTAGTAATAATTACCAATAATTAGTAATAATTACCAATAATTAGTAATAATTACCAATAATTAGTAATAATTATGAATAATTACCAATAATTAGTAATAATTACTAATAATTAGGAATAATTAGTAATAATTACCAATAATTAGTAATAATTACCAATAATTAGTAATAATTATGAATAATTACCAATAATTAGTAATAATTAGGAATAATTACATTATTACATTATTTGTATATTTTATTATTAATATTAAAATAATATAATTTTCTATATTATATACAATTCTCTTTTTTTCTGTGTGTTTTCTGTCTCCACATGTAATATTGGCATTCTTTTTCAAAATTATCAACCTACTCGCCAATGGAGAGGTGAAAGTGAATGTCAATATTACATGTGGAGACAGAATGTTAAACACACAGATGAAAGGAGAATTGTATATAATATAGAAAATTATATTATTTTAATATTAATAATAAAATATACTAATAATGTAATAATGTTATTATTATATAATTAATATTTATGAAAAAATTATATTAGTATTATTAAAAAAAATAAAAAATCAATATAATATTAAAATTATCAATATTTGTAACAAGTTTTGCTTTATTCTCAATATATTCAATCCTTGCTTGAGTGTTTTTTCTAACAAATTATTCAAAATCAGTAATGCTTTTATATTTTATAGAAAAATATGGAACAACGAGGTCGTCAACAGTCATTATTAGATGACCGCATATGGATAAATCAACGTAGAAATCTAAATGGTTCTGGTTTAAATCCAGTATATATAGAGGGTGTGGAGATTTTTTTATCATTTGCGGCATCAAATCCAGAATTTGTTTCAGAAGGAAAAATAAAATGCCCTTATAGAAAATGTACATTGAGAACGTTTGACGCGTTTGAAAAAGTGGGGGAACATCTCTTGCGTTTTGGTTTTCAAGCAAATTATGTTTTTTGGTATCAACACGGTGAACGTAGTTCCAGAGCAGGTGATACCAACTTGATTCCGGATCCATCCCAGTTTCAAGATTTAGTACATGATGTTGCAGGTTCATCTGTTCAACATACAGAAAATCCGGCTGATATAGCTTCAAATCCTGAGTTGGTACCGTCTGAATTTTATGAGTTGTTGAAGTCTTCTGAGGATGCATTATATCCTGGCTGCAAGATGAGCAAATTAGAAGCAGTTGCAAAATTTATGGCTATCAAATCAGATAACGGAATTTCAAACACCTGTTTTGACCAGATATTTTCTTTGCTGAAAACACTGTTACCCGAAGGAAATGTTTTACCTGCAAATTACTATGAAAGTAAGAGGCTGGTTCGAAATTTGGGACTTACTTGTCAAAAGATTCATGCATGTTCAAATGACTGCATTTTATATTCTGGGGAAAATGAGTCGTTGGATAGTTGTCCCACATGTGGGCAACTGAGATATAAAGAAGGACAACACGGGAAGTCTGGTTTGATTCCTGTAAAACAGTTGAGATATTTTCCGCTTACATCCAGACTTCAGCGTTTATTCATGTCTAAGAATACAGCGACAATGATGTCATGGCATAAAGAGAATATTTCAACCGATAAAAGCTTGAATCATCCAGCCGATGGTGATTCATGGAAACATTTTGATAGAGTGCATCCATCCTTTGCTTTAGAAGCTAAAAATGTTCGACTGGGCCTTTCCACTGATGGTTTCTGTCCGTTTGGATCTTATGGTAGTCAATATTCATGTTGGCCTATTTTTTTAACTCCGTACAATTTACCTCTATGGATGTTGATGAAGGAGCCATATATCTTTTTGACTTTACTAATTCCAGGACATCCGAAGAAAAATATTGATGTTTATTTGAAGCCATTGATTTATGAATTAAATTTATTGTGGAGTACTGGTGTCAGTACATATGATGTTGCAACGAAACAGAATTTCATACTGAGAGCAGCATTGATGTGGACAATAAGTGACTTCCCGGCTTATGGGATGTTATCTGGCTGGAGTACACATGGCCAGAAATCATGTCCTTACTGTATGGGAGAGAACAAAGCATTTATGCTCATTCATGGAAAGAAACCTTATTATTTTGACTGTCATCGCAGATTTCTTCCAGCTGATCATCCTTTTCGCAGAAATAGATCTAATTTCAGAAAAGGAACAGTTGAAATGGATGGACCTCCAAAAATGCTATCAGGTGCGGAGTTAAAATCAGTTGTATTTTCATTACCTCCCATCACTTTTGGTCCCACAATAAACCAATAGAAAATTTCTGGATTTGGGAAAGAACACAATTGGATTAAACGTAGCATATTTTGGGATTTTCCATATTGGTCTGATTTGTTGATCCGCCACATGTTGGATGTCATGCATATTGAGAAGAACTGTTTTGATAATTTGTTTCATACAGTTTTGGATACGCCAGGAAAGAGCAAAGACAATGTAAATACACGTTTAGATCTTGCCCAAATTTGCAGGCGTCCAGAATTGGAACTCTTTGAGAATGTCAGAACAGAAAGGTTACTGAAACCAAAAGCAACTTATACATTGTCTAAAGAAAACCGTTTATTATTTTGTCAGTGGATTGCAGATTTGAGACTTCCAGATGGATGTGCTTCCAATTTGGGTAGATGTGTAAAGAATGGTCATATTACTGGATTAAAAAGTCATGATTGTCATGTTATAATGGAGAGACTTCTACCCATTGGATTAAGAGGTCTGTTGAATTCTGTGATTTGGGATTCCATAACTGACATGTCTCTTTTTTTTCGGGAAATTTGTGCGGCAACGGCAGATTATGATGCTCTAGGCAAACTTGAAAAAGATGTTGTTGTAATTATATGTAAACTGGAAAAAATATTTCCGTCGTCTTTCTTCGACTCAATGGAACATTTGATGTTACATTTGCCATATGAAGCCAAATGTAGAGATCCGGTACAGTTTCGATGGATGTACCCATTTGAAAGATGTATGCAAAAATTGAAAAGAAAAGTACGTAACAAAGAATTTGTTGAAGGATCTATTGCAGAAGCTTATTTGCAAGAGGAAATATCTTTTTTCTACTCCCATTATTTTGAATCTGAGTATCCTTCAAAACACAACCGAATGGGACGGAACGAGAGGAATATTGATGAAATCGACAATCAATTATCTGTTTTCAACCAGTCAGAGCTTGGTTTTGGTGGAGTTTATGAACGCTGGCTTTCAGATGATGAACATCAGAGAGCTCATACGTATGTTCTGATCAACTGTGAAGAGATGACATCAGTTGTACTGTAAGTGTTTATATCACTTATTCTATCATTTATGTTATAGTAAATAACTTTGGTTTTTATAGGTTGTATGATAATCATATCGAGAAACAAATTCCACAAATTACAGCAGCTGCTCTCGAAGAACGTCGACTGAAAAATTTCTCTCAGTGGTTTCAAAAACTGGTAACATAAATTCTTTATCTTTTAGCAACTCATTCAATGTATAGTTTACTATATTGATAATTATTTCACAAATTTTCAGGTGTCTCGACATGCTGATAAAATTGACAAACGACTGTGTGTATTGAGTAACCCACCTTCCAAACTTGTTAAAACTTATAATGCATATGTGGTGAATGGATTTCGATTCCACACACATGCATATGGGGAATCAAAAAAAACAATAAACAGTGGAGTTAGCTTGAGAGGATCTCATCATCGAGAAAATGAAGTTGACTTTTATGGCATACTTGATGAAATCATTAAACTCTGTTATCTTGGACAACATTACATAACCATGTTCAAATGTCGGTGGTTGGATACAGAGAGAGGCTTGCGTGTTCATCCGACTCATGGAATCATCGATATTAAATGTAAAAGTGTTCTCGCAGTAAATGAACCATTCTTATTGGCTCAACAGGCATATCAAGTTTATTACGCGAAGTACTGTGCAACATCTGATTGGTGGAGTGTAATAAAAATCAAAATTCGAGACAATCAGTTTAGTCAAAGTGAATGTGCTTTCACTGATGTGCAAAGAATTGAAGTTTTTCAAGAGAGTACTCAAAATCAATCTTTTTTACAAAGAGACATGAGTATCGATGACGACACCCCACATTTAAGAGTCAGTGATGACGATGATGTTAATGATGTCACATATGAATTTGAAATGGTAAGATATGAAGCAACTGTAACTCGAATGGATATCGATGATGTTGAGGAGGAATATGAAGATGACATTGACATATATGAAGATGATGATGAAGATGAACACTGATAGCATTCCATGGTATTTATATACAATCATAATATGTATATATGTATATATAATAGTAATTATAAATTATTTGCTAACATTAACATTTTCTGTTTCAGATGGACAAGGCCACATTTCGTGAGTTGGTGGATACTGACCTGCCTTTCGATGCGGATGAGTTACTGGCAGATGACCCTCAGCCTGCAGGCGCTCCAGGGAGTACGCGGAGGGGGTGCGGTCTTGCACGATTGATGATTCCTGACCCCGTCCCCGAGCGACGTCCACGTCTTGGGTTTGATCCGCGCACCCGGAGGTGTGATAACCTGTGTGATAACCTGTGGATTTGACTAAGATTTCATTAATCTATTCACATAAAAAATGTTTATTATTTTTTCAGTTTTCCGCATATAGCAGTAGGACAGGGCAGTGCTATTTTGCGCAACTATTTCTCTCAGCCGTGGACCACATGGGAGCAGATTCCCATTGATGTGCAGTAGGCCATGTTCGGCCATTGGTTGGTACGTACGTAAATAAATAATTTTTATTTTGAAAATTATTTCATTTCTAACTTGATATTTTGATTTATTTGTAGGGTTTATGGTATCCGATCGAGGATACCATGCGTGACGCCATCCACGAGACATGAGAGGTGGCCATGCGTGATCGCCTTCGTCAGTTTTTGCACAATTTAAGAAAAGTTGCGATGAAGAAAGCAGGAGTGTCAGATTTTGAGGAGTCATGTAGAGCACACCGACCAGAGTACATTTCATCCCATGTATGGGATGGATTATGTGCGCACTGGTTGAGTGGTGCCTTTCAGAGGAGATCATTGGTGGGGAGGCAGAATCGGGGGAGACAGGAGGTGACTCATCGAGCTGGGAGTCGTTCTTTCAGTACTCATAGACAGCATCTGGTACGTACATTATTTATAAATATTTTATATAACTGTAAATATTAACAGTTTATTTTTTATTCTTATAGGCTGTCGAGCACCCCGATATTACAGAGTACGACGTATATCGGAGGATGTATAGTGATCCTGCTACTGGGGAGCTCAGAGGTGATCGTCAGCATCACATCGTGGTCAGTATTATTTGTTTTCAAGTTTAAAAATTAACTGCATATAATATATTCACAATTTTAATTTTAAATTGCAACTATAGGAGTCATATGAGGCCACAGCGTCACAGGCCCGACCTGATAGTCAGGCCGAGTCATCAGATCAGACCACTGCCCGTCAGTTTGATGAAGCAGCATGGATGCAGGCCACCCAGTATGCCTTCGAGAAGGGCCGGGTAGTTGGTATCGGCTCTCGACTGACTCCCGGAGATTATTATGGCAGTGCTGCGATGTCGGCGTCCAGTTCGAGAGGAGCTCGTGCATCTTCTTCTACTACACAGTATGAGGATCAGTTGCGATCTCAGACTGCACAGATAGAGAGTCTCCGACAGGAGCAGGAGCAGATGCATCAGCAGCATGAGGAGGAGCGTCGACGCCAGCGGCAGCTGTACGAGGAGCAGGCGAGTCGGTGGCAGCAGCAACATCAGGAGCAGATGGAGTACATGCGCCGACTCACTCATGCTTTAGGGATGGAGTTTCCTCCACCACCATCTGCAGATCCCCCACCTCCCCCCTCCTTCAGATTAGAGATTGTATTTATGTTATAAAATTTGTGAAATCAAAATATTATTTTTTTTCTATTCGTAGTTTCTGTCTCATTATAAAATATTAATAATATTATATTTTTAAATAACAATATTAATATGAATAATAATATTATTTATATTTTATAATATTAAATTTTATATATATATTAAAATTTTATAATATTACAATTTAATTATATTTTTTGTAACACTTGAATTATTTTAATATTTGAATGTAAAATAATTCTACTATTTTTATATTAATTAAAATAACTTATTAATATTTTTTTATTTATGAATTATAATTCTAATATTATTATATTAATTAAATCATTTATTAATATTCTATTATTTTTTATTTTTGAATTATAATTCTATTATTATCATATTAATTAAAATAATTTATTAATAATTTATTATTTTTATTTGTGAATTATAATTCTATTATTATATTAATTAAAATAATTTATTAATAATTTATTCTTTTTATTTTTTTTATAGTATTTACGACGGGATACTATGCCCGTCGCAAATACTAGTATTATTAATAGTTTTTTATTTTATTTTTTAAAATAGTATTTGCGACGGGATACTATGCCCGTCGCAAATACTAGTATTATTAATAGTTTTTTATTTTTTTTAAAAAATAGTTTTTCCGACGGTACCGTCGCAAAAGGTATTTGCGACGGGTCCCGTCGCAAAAACTATTTTAAAGGTTTTTTTACAAAAATACGGAATACTATTTGCGACGGGGAGAATGATCGTCGCAAAAAAAGGCTTTAGCGACGGGCCCGTCGCAAATAAGTGTAGTTGCGACGGCGTTTTCAGCAACGGGCTATTTGCGACGGGCCCCCGTCGCAACAAGCCATTTGCGACGGGATCCCGTCGCAAATGCCCCGTCGCTAATACCTGTTTTTCTAGTAGTGTCGATAGACTTTATCAACTCAAAAATTTGTTATGGTTCTAACTCATAATTTGAATCATTATTGTGAGTTTCTATTTGATTAAAATTTGGACTGGACCTCATGTACTAAATTTTGAAATCATGATGGATCTATAACCAAATTATTTGTATCTTATTGTGAATTGTTTTCACCATGTTGATACTAAAAATAATAATAAATCTGAAAACCAAAAACATAATAGATGAACCCCAATGCTATCAAATGTTTCAAATATCCTTAGATCGCATTTTTATATAGAAACTTAATTATCTATTTTGAAAAAAAAAATATGGTTTTGATGATGCAAATGATAAGAAAATTTCAACACCCTCATTGTATACAGGATTTATACCAGAATTGTTTGGATTTCTGTAATGATTTTTTCAATCATGATCTTGTAATAAAAATTATCATATAATTCCTTGTTCCATATTTTTGTAAAAAATAGAAAATAAAAATATTTCTTATGATTAATCTGATATAAGGTAAGATCCGAGAAAAAATACAAAAATTAAAAATTACTTATAACAATTAAAAATATCAACAATTGCTGGTAATTATAACTAAATATCAGAGATTATTACTAATTAAAAAATAATAGTGAATAGAAATATTGCGTACAAATTATTATACTAATTATCACTACTTATCGCTAATTAATAATAATTATCACCAATTATTACTAATTAATACCAATTATTGGTAATTAACAATAATTATCAGTAATTATCACCAATTATCGATAATTATAACTAATTATTTCCAATTATTACTAATTATTAGTAATTGTTGGTAATTATTAATAATTATGGGCAATTATTGGTAATTAGTATTAATTATTACTAATTATTAGTAATTCTCACTAATTATTACTAATTATTACAAACTATTAGTAATTATTGTAATTATAATTAATTATTACTAATTATTAATATTTTTTAATTATTACTAATTATTACTTATTATTGATAATTATTAGTAATTATTTGTAATTATTTGTAATTATTACTAATTATTAATATTTTTTGTAATTATTGGTAATTATTTGTAATTTTTGGTAATTATTTGTAAGTTTTGGTAATTGTTAGTAATTATTGGTAATTGATGGTAATTATTGGTAATTTTTATTGATTATTACTAATTATTGGTAATTATTGATATTTTTTTGTAATTATTATTAATTATTACTAATTAGTGGTAATTTTCATTAATTACTACTAATTAGTTCTAATTATTAGTAATTATTCGTAATTGTTATTATTTATTACTAATTATTAAAAAAAATCATTAATTATTACTAATTACTACTTATTATTGGTAATTATTAATCATTATTTGCAATTATTTTTAATTATTTCTAATTATTATTAATTTTTTCTAATTATGAATAATTATTTGTAATTATTAAAAATTATTTGTAATTATTTGTAATTATTGTTAATTATTGGTTTTTATTACTAATTATTTGTATTTATTTATAATTATTACTAATTATTTGTAATTATTTCTAATTATTGTTATTTATTATTAATTATTGGTAGTTATTTTTAATAATTACTAATTATTTATAATTATTACTAATTATTAGTAGTTATTAATAATTATTGGTAGTTATTACTGATTATTAGTAATTATTTCTAATTATTACTAATTATTGGTAGTTATTACTAATTATTTGTAATTATTGCAAATTATTAATAATTATCAGTAATTATCGGTAATTATCAAAATTATTACTAATTATAGATAATTATTACTATTTTTTACTATTTTTTCTATATTTTTTCAATTTTTACTAATATATACTAATTATTATAAATTACCATGAATTATTATGAATTATTGTTAATTATTACTAATTATCGGTAAATTTTATTAATTATTACTAATTATTACTAATTTTATTTAATTATTACTAATTAGTGGTAATTTTTTTAATTATTACTAATTTTCATTGATTATTTGTATTTATTAAAAAACATTTCTAATTAGTGGTAATTATTTTTAATTATTACTAATTTTGTTAATTATTATTAATTATTACTAATTATGATTAATTATTACTAATTATGATTAATTATTACTCATTATGATTAATTATTACTAATTGTGATTAATTATTACTAATTATTAGTGTTTATTATTAATTATTACCAATTTAACTAATTATTGGTAATTATTAACAATTATTACCAATTATTTCCTATTATTGTTAATTATTTCCAATTATTACTAGTTATTACTAATTATTACTAATTATTACTAATTATTGGTAATTATTGGTAATTATTATTAATTATTACTAATTATTGCTAATTATTAGTAATTATTTGTAATTATTACTAATTTTTGTAAAATTTTACAAATTATTAATAATTTCACTAATTATTGTTAATTATTTTTAATTATTTGTACATATTTTTAATTATTTATAATAATTTGTAATTATTACTAATTATTACTAATTATCATTAATTATTTGTATTAATTATTAATTATTTCTAATTATTACTAATTATTGCTATTTATTATTAATTATTACTAATTATGATTGTTTTTTTACTAATTATGGTTATTTATTACTAATTATTGATAATTATTACTAATTATTGCCAATTATTACTAATTATAGGTAAATATTACTAATTATCATTAATTATCATTAATTATCAGTAATTATTACTTATTATCACTAATTGTTACTATTTATTGGTATTTATTACTTATTATAGGTAATTATTGGTAATTATTATTATTTATTACTAATTATTACTAATTATTACTAATTATTTATCATTATTGATAATTATAGAAAATTATTACTTATTATTACTAATGTTTACTAATTATTACTAATTATTGATGCTTATTACTAATAATTGATAATTATTACTAATTATTGATAATTGTTACTAATTATTACTAATTATGGGTAATTATTAAAAATTATTAGTAATTATTGTGAATTATTGTTAATTATTACTAATCATTACTAATTATTGGTAATCATTACTAATTACTTATATTTATTACTAATTATTACTAATTATCAGTAATTATTATTATTAATTACTAATTTTTGTAAATTATTACTAATTTTTTGTAATTGTTTTTAATTATTACTGATTTTAGTTTATCATTACTAATTATTACTAATAATTGGTAATTATTTGTAATTATTACAAATTATTGGTAATTATTACATTTTTGTTAATTATTACCAATTATTATTTATTATTAATTATTACTATTTATTATTAATTATTACTATTTATTGTTATTTATTACTAATTTTTAACTAATTATTAATAATTATTAATTATTTATTTACTAATTATTTACTAATTACTTATAAGGACTCGGGCTTTTCATACATAAATATCACATCTTTTTAGATAAGTATTCAATACATTTCATAAGCACACGCTTGAGGATCGTAACAGTTTAGTGTCTTTGGAGACTAGAAACACAATCTTCTTTTTCATGAAAGATCATCAATATCTCTCATAAAGATCTTCTCACATAGTACTCCTCTTAGGCATACCCTATCTAAACCTTTCTTTATAACCTAGGGAAGGAAACTTAAGAAAGGGTGAGCTCAGATGCTTAGTAAGGGTAAACATAGGAGATATCAATCCATGATCATATGAAAGCATAAGATAAGCATAAGGGTATGTGATCATGAACATAACTTACGAAGTTCACACCCAACCTATCATAGATCATAAACATGGTTCAGGCATAAAACTTTATCATTTCAGAAAACATTTCCTATAAGAGTGTGAAATCGTCATAAATCAATCATGAACCATAAGGTCATGTCATAAAAGTGTGGCACCATCATAAATATAGAAAACCATTTCATATTTCAAGGTTAATTACCAAGACCATCAACATAGTGAATCAGAATGCACTTATTTCCCATAGTGAATTTGGACTCACATGTTTCTCATAGTGGATCAAGCCCGTCAACTTGTTTCCCATTGTTATCTCATGAGATATAAAGTTTTACCCAATGCATTGGAGGGAGATATAGGTCTCACCCATCCCATAATGAAAACCATACTTATTTTTACCATAATATCATAAAACATTCATCATATCATCACATCATAACCCATATAAAGAAAACGACTTTCATAAACATTTCATCAATTCTCCATAGCATAACCCATGAAAAATAAATTAGGTTCATAAACATTTCATCAACATAAATTTTAACCATCCAGAGAAATAATAAGGATTGTATCATTAAATCTTATTCCCAGTAAAGCATAAGTAACATCAAATTATGTCATCTTAGATGGAAAAGGATTTTGAAAGATCACTTGGAACATTTCTTTAGGAAAATAGCATTTCCACTTTGAAAAAACACTTTTTGAAACATAAAACATTTTCAAAATCCTTTTCCTTAAAAATAACCTTGGAAACTTATAAAGGAAGCTTTAAAATCATTTAAAACATTTCTTGAGGAAAATATCCTTTACATTTTGAAAATCACTAAAAATTCATAAAATATTTTGGAAATCCTTTTATTTGAAAATATAAACTTTAAAATTTATAAAGGAAGCTTTAAAACAATGAGTCGGCCAAGAAGGTGGAAAATACCATTCATACCGTACATATTAAAACAGAGATTTTTTTTCACATTTTCAGTAAAATCTAAACAGACCTTGTTTTGAAAACCACATGATGATTCATTTTAAAAAAATTTATAAAAAGTCAAACATGGGTAAAAATGTCTTTAATTAATCCTTTGGAGAATGTTAAAACATTTTTTAAAACATTTTTAGAAAACATGGATATAGAAGAAAAAGGGTTTCGACTGAAGAGAGAAATAAAGACAATTTTCTTAAAAATATTATTTTGAACTCTTGAATACCTAAAGAGAGTAAAATGAAATGAAAATATATATTTTCATGAAATAACCATAGTATAATAAAAATCATGAAGTTCTTGAGAAATAGATCATAATATTTCATCATTAAAATCAAAATCATAAACAATCTCGATAAATAATGAAATTGTAACATCAAACCTTTACCACTATAGTATATTTTGAATAATAGGCCCCATTAAATAATAGGATCAAATTAAACTTTGAATATCATTAAAATAAGTATATCCAAGATATAACATGTCAAATTGGTTGTATATAAACCTCATCAAAGAAGATAAGTGCATAACATAACTTATGTCCCAAAGAAGACAATTTGAGACAAAAAAACTCTTACTTTTTTGGAAACTTTTGAACCGTAAACCCCATAAAAGATATATCCTCAAATGTATATATAAATCTCCATAATTTTCATGATAATAATCATAAAATACATTCATTTGAAGTATATGCACCACATAAAGAAACACGTGGTGAATATGGCATGTGTCTCACGGAAAATAAAAGTGAGACGGAAATCCCTTACCTTAAGTATTGAATTCCTTTGTACACATTTGAACCTAATATATAATAAATATAAGTTCATTATACATATATTATATAACCATACTTATATATATCAAACCATATATGATTTACTTATGACCTGTTATTACCCGTTTATTAACAATTCCATGTTGCAATCACGTTTCGGGCAATAACTACTTTGTTTTTCATGTATGTTTTGTTTTTTTTTTCATTTATATTACTTTAATCATGGTTACATAATATCTATAATTTTAAACATGATATAAATATAATATATATTCATTATATTTGTATTTATAGTGATCTATAAAAGTTAGTGATGGAAAATGAAATACATCGTTCATGGAGACGGTAGGTCGTACGTACGCATGAAAGTTGCTTTCATTTTCTCGACGAATGAAATGAAATAAAGTTAAATAATATATTACCATTAAAAAATAATTTATATTTCATATATATCACATATATTTATTAAATTTACCCTAATTACCTTTCATTCAAATCATTAGTGAAAAATGAATCACATCGCTTTGTGAGGTGGTAGTCCGCCTTACACACGAACTGCGTTATTGTATCCCCCATAGAATGGAATATAAGAAGATATATCTGATATAATAATTAAAAAATCATATTTATGTTAAAAATATCATATATATATATATATGTGTGTGTGTGTGTGTGTGTGTGTGTGTGTATGTTTTATCCATCACTATACCCAACTGTGATAGGTGTTGATGAAAACCGTGATACATCGGTTCATGAGGTGGTAGTCTTCCATACACACAAGCAACATTATTATTTACCATTTGAGGAAATAGGATATGGATTTAGGTCATGAAAATAGTATAATAAAATATCATTATATGGAATATATTTATTTTATTATATTATAATGGTTTAAAAATATTTTAAGGAGGTTGAGGAAGAATAAAATAAAAACACATGTTAAAGAGCATTACCTATTCTTCGAGTAACCTCCTTGGGTTTGCACCAAGATTCTTCCTAGGTTGACTTTAAGAATAAAACAAGGATTCTAGTATTATGGTAGGAAATTAAGGAAGTAATTTTTCTAGTTATTGACCAAACAAGTGGGTTTTAGAAGTGTGGATAGGGGAGGAGAGGGGCTGACCTTTTATAAGTGAGGTGAGTGGCACGCTTGTAATTTTTGAAAATAAAAAAGTGTACCAATGTTTTTAACATTACATAAGGCTCCAAAATGGGTTATTATCAAACATTATAAGTTATAAGGTCTAAATATGTCTATAAAATGGTTTTTGGATAAGTTTATAGGTCATTTTAACCCTTATCTTTTTTAGTTTAACCCCCCCAGTAAACCCGTTTTAACCTTAACCACGGTAATTAATTTTTATTGTTTTTAATATTTATTATGGTAAAAAAATAAGTTTAACTTATTAGATAATATAAATTATACTAATTATAAATATGGAATCAATTTTTCCAAATTATATTCACAGAAGTTTAAAATTTTAATTTAAAATTAATCTCATAGACGTGATGAAAATGTGGTTTTCCAAAGAGAAAAGTTTTAAAAGTTTAAAAATATTTATATCAAAATTAAATATGAAATTGATTCCAATGACCTAAATTAGATTAATATATATATAATTGAATTAATTTTACTTTTAAAACCATATTAAAATAAAATTTATCTTTTAAATTATTTGAATGAAAAGGTCGTTTTCAATAAAAAAACTGTATTTTTCACTATTTATCAAAAAAATAATCTTTTCAGAAAAATAAAAAAAAATAACCCTAAGATAATTTTGATATTTATATATAAAAAATGAAGTTTATTTTTTCAAATACATTTTCAAACAATTGAAAAAATTACTTTTATTATTTGTTCAAAAAAATTAATTGAATACCTTTTTTGAGAAAAATAGTATTTTTGAAACATTTAAAGGCTTTACAAAAAATTAAGTACTTTATTTTTATCAATATGTTTTATTTATATAAAACCATTATACTTAATATTTAAAAATTAGGTATTACTATTCATATTGCTAATTTTAACTATTTGGTTATAGTGGTCATGTTTAAAGAATAGTATTAATAATATATCATGGTTTGTTAAAAATCAATGTCATGCATAATTCAACCTAAAATCAGTGTTCCATGTAATGAAAGATATCGAATAAATTTAATTTATTTTAAAAAAATCATAAAAATTCAATTTGTTACATTCTAACCCCCTTAAAATAAATTTCTCCCTCAAAATTTATCACTCTAATACAAATAAATGAGGATACTTCTCCCCCATCATTTCCTCAGGTTTCCATATAGCTTCTTCAAACAAGTTGTTTCGCCAAAAAAAAATTGACCAGGGGAGTGGTCTTATTTAAAAGAATTTTATCTCTAAAATCTAGAATCTCCACTAGCTATTCCATATAAGAAATATCATACTCAAGTGGTGCAACCTATGAGTTTAGTACATGTGAAGGATCAGGTATCTGCTTCCTTAGAAGAGATACATGGAACACATCATGAACTTAGAAGATATTTGGTAGTAGTGCCAAATGATAATCTATTTTATTGATATGATCAAGAATATTAAATGGGATTATGTATCTATTGATTAACTTTCCCTTCTTTCTAAACCTCATAATATTCTTCCATAGATATATTCATAGAAATACCTTGTCACCAAATTCAATGTATAGATCATGTCAGTGGTTGTCATCATAAATTTTATACTAAATCTAAGCTGTCGTGATGTGATTTTGAATGGAACTAACCTTCTCTACCATTTATTCATATTTCTTAATCCCCAACATCTTTCTTTCTCCAACTTCATTCCAACACCTTAGAGTTCTACACTTCTTTATATAGAGGTATTTAAAAGGAGCCATATGAATGTTTGAGTGAAATCTATTGTTATATGAAAACTTGACTATAGTAAGGTGTTTATCCCAACCACATTTGAAATCCATATAATCATATCCTATAAGGTTTGAATTTTTCTGTCAGACTTACCATCTATCTAAGGATTATATGTAGTTTTTAAACTTAACTTTATATCCATATACTTTTGAAAACATTTCTAGAACTTTGAGGTAAACCATGGATACTGATAAAATATAATAGAATGTGGTACTCCATTTAATCTCACTACTTTATTAATGTATATTCTAGAAATTTGATTAATATATAAGTATTATTTAATGGTGATTAAGTGAACTGAATTTTTAAGGCGATCGACTAAAACCCAAATAACATTTTACCCTTTAAAAATTTTGGGGAGTACAATAAAAAGATCCATGGTGATGTTTTCCCATTTCCATTCTAGTATGGTTAATGGTTGTAACATCCCCTTAGACTTTTTTCTCTCATTCTTAACTTTCTTATATACCAAATAGTGAGATAAAAACTCTATAATATCTCTATTGATTCCATCCCACCATAAATACTCTTTCAAATATCTATACATATTTTTACTCCTTGGATTAATAGAGAATGAAGAACTATGATCTTCCTCTAATAGTTCCTTCTTCAAATAGGATATGGATAGAACACATACATGGTTCCTAAACTTTATCATTCCATCATAATAATGGTTAAACCCATGAACATTTTTCACCTTATTCTATAGCTCCACATCTTCTTTATGCACCACTTTAATCCTTACAGAGATAGATTCTTAAACACTCATTTAAAAAATATAATATTTTTATCCTTCCTTCAAGATCTATATTGTTGGAACCAATTTGTGTATAAGTTTGTATTTGTTGTCAATAGTTGTCAATGAAGATCAAAATGAAGGAGATCAAGAAGTACTCCAATGAAATGGAGGAATAGAAGATCAAAATGAAGTAGATCATGAAGTACTCCGATGAAGTGGAGGAATGGTAATTCAGATGATTGTTGTACTGATCATAAGTTCAAAGAACATGTGTCAAAGGTGATACATTGTTTACAACAATGAAGAATGTGAGGATTAATCCATCTGAGGATGATTAAAGAAGAATGGGGTTTTTGGATGAAGACCATGAAATTCTTCCTTATTGCATAAGAACCACGGGTTCTTGATGAAGACCATGCAATTAATCATGATTGCATGAGAACCATGCAAGAGACTTCTTGACGAATTGAATCATATGGTTTGCATGAATTAGATCATGATAGTTGAATAAGAAGACAATGTGCAAATGATTGGAATTCTAAGATGGACATGCGGGGATTGGAATTCTGAGATATCCATGCACATCACATTGTCATAGAATATGATGATGCTAAAGTTATGCCTTTAAAGAATAAATATCACAATAGTGGAGTTTGTGATAAAAGAAGAAGAGTTGTTGTGTGGGGATTGGAATTCTGAGATAGCCATGCACATCACATTGTTATAGAAGATGATGATGCTAAAGCTATGCCTTCAAAGAATACATATCACAATAGTGGAGTTTGTGATAAAAGCAGAAGAGTTGTTGAAGGATACAGATCACCAAGAAGAAGTGCTTTTGAGGTGATCGTGCTTGTTGACAAAGCAAAAAAACGACATACAAATTTTTTGACAAAGGAGATTCCATGGTGGAATGTCAAGTTCAAGGACTGTGGATAACGATCCATGTTTTATTCAAGAAACATCGACAAAGTAATGGATGATCTGGAGGCAGAAAAAAAGAGCAGATACAAGGTGGTGTCGTTTCCCAGTGTTTGCCAAATTTTTGGGCCTGAAAATTGACAAATGAATAAAAGTGGTTTTGGCAAAGAGACTTGCGCGCCATGTACTTGAAGGAGAGGAAACTTGCGCACCATATGTTTTTCAAGATCAGAACATGGAAAATGGAAAAGGAAAGAGGGTCGCGCAAGTGTTGGGTTGGTCGCGCAAGTGACCTGCACGCCGTGAAGAGACTTGTGCACCGGTGCCTAGAAGGATGGGAAACTTGTGCGCCTATTTATTTTCAAGATCAAAACTTCAAAATATGGAAAAGTAAGTAAGTTCGCGCAAGTATTGGTGTGGTCGCTCAAGTGAGTTGTGCGACAGAGGCTAGGGGAGATGAGCTGCGCACCGAGACTTGCGCGTCGAGGGGTGACTTGCGCACCGCCGCGCAGGCTGACCAAATGCCTATAAATACTAGACCACCCCTCCTCATTTTACATGGAGTTCAAGACTTAGATATTGTTCGAGATCTCGTCGTGTAGGTGATTGAGCCGTGCTAGTGGTGGTTGGGTCGCGCAAGTAGAGGTTGCACACCGGTTGTTGGCTGCGCGCCCAAGGCGGTTTGGGGGAGAAAGGAAGTGGGCTGCGCAAGTTTGTAGTTGGGGAAGGAAGCGTCGCGTAGGTGCTTTGGTGACACCTGCGTACCAGTTTGGAATTGCACGCTGAAGACTTGTACGTTGTATTGGGCCTTGCACGCCGGGCTTGGAGAAAAGCGCCAGGTGTTGTTGGAGTAGGCCCATCCTTTTATAGCTAAACGAAAGCTGAAATATTTCTCTATACCTTCAGTACAACAGATGATGTATTCGTTTGCAAATACGGAAGAACAATGAACAATCTAGTCTTATGAATAGAAGTGGTACCGCACACACATGACTGGTGTTTAACATCCTCATTGTGCTTTGTGAAGAGAAGAATAATGGTTCGTGCAACTAAACTCAGATCTGCACAGAAAGAGGGGAGTATATCAATACACTCAGGTGTTAGTATTGAGAATCAAAGTAAGAGAATAAGAAGATATAGTGCATTCAGTTATTGCACTAAAGTAGAAGGTTGAATACAAAAGATCATCAAATCAGGACTCTGATGCAAGCAAAGTCTCATGCTGAACAGGAGACAAAGTCTTCAATGCAAATCTATTGGAGAGACCTTCATGTCTATAAACTGAGTGGGACTTCACCAACAGAAGTGAGCCAGGGGGAGTCAACGGGAGTGACCCGAGGGACACAGTGAGCTATCCCTGAACCTTTTGTAAAGGCAGTGATCCTGGGACAGAGCGAATATTCCCAAACCATTATAATCCACACATAGTGAAGATTAGTGGAATTTGGTACGGCCATCAACTTTTCGGTGTATTCTCCTTGGACGTAGACCTTAGTGGTGAACCAAGTAAAATTGTTGTGTTATCTCTTTGCATGTGAATGTTTTATTGCTGATCATATCCATCATACAGGTTTAAGTAGTTCCTACCAACGTGGGAACAAGATCCACAACTTTAAGAATAAAAATTTGACACCCTGATTCACCCCTCCCCTCTCAGGGTGTCCCGGGGTCCTACATATATATCCATCCTTTGAAAATATAGAAATATTGGGTTTTTTGCGATCATCTTCATGGACAATCTAGCATGATCCTTTCAACTGAAATCATCAGTCACCTTATTCACCTTCCTAGGGTGGTAATGTATTGAGTAGTCATAATCTTTGATCAAATCTAACTGTATTATATGGTGAATATTAAAATCTTTCTATGTTAATATATACTTTAAACTTTTGTGATCAATATATATCTCACACCTTTCTATGTAAATATAATGCCTCCATATCTTTAACGCCAAAATTACCACAGCTAACTCCAAATCATGAGTTGGATAATTTTTCTCATTAACCTTAAATTGGTGTGTGGAATAATCTATCACCATATCATTATACATGATAAAACATCCTAATCCCTTTTTTTATGTTTTATTGTATATTAAAAAACCGTATCTACTACAAGGAAGTATGAGGATAGGTGCACTGACCAACATTCTCTTCAACTCCTTAAAATTGTCCTCACATTAATCCATCCAAAGGATCTTGAATCCTTTAAAAGTTAACTTGGTGATTGGATTATACATCCATGAAAAATTATCTATAAATATTTGATAATATCCTACCAAACCAAGAAATATATGGATCTCAGTCTTCGTTGTTGGTTTGAGCCAATATTCAATAAAATCTGTCTTTAAAGGATCCACCAAAATACCTTCACAGGAGATTATATATTCCAATAATGAAATTTTATGAAGCTAAAATTCACACTTGGTAAATTTTCCATACATATTTTCATTAATTAGGGTCCTCAAAAAAATCCTAAAATTATCTTCATACTCTTACTTACTCTTTGATTATATAATAATATCATCTATAAAGACTACCAAAAATTGATCAAGGTAATATCTAAAGACTATATTCATTAAATCTATGAAGATAGTAGGAGAATTTGTAGGACCAAATAGAATCACTATAAATTAGTAATGTCCATACCACATATTGAAGGTTTTCTTGGGTATGTCTTCACTTTTGACCCTCAACTGATAGTACTGAGATCGAAGATCAATCTTGGAAAAGTATTTATCTCCTCATAATTGATTAAAAAAATAATCGATATGGGGTAGAGGTTACTTGTTCTTGATAGTAATATTGTTAATTTCTCAATATTCAATGAAAAGATTCATTTACCCATATTTCTTTTTAACAAATAGAATAAGTGAACCCCATGGTGTTTCACTAGGATCTATAAATCCCTTATCAATATTTACCTAGAGTTTCTTTTTCAATTCTTGCAACTCAATCAGGGTCATTCTATATGGAGTCTTTGAAATAGGTTCAACACTAGGTATGAGTTCTATTTTTAACTAAACTTCATAAATCAAAGGAATACCATGAAATTCCTCTATAAATACATCAATAAACTCCCGAAAAATGGTAATGTCTTTGATTTTGAGTTTCTTCCCAACCATCTAAGAAAAATAGCCTTCATGGATGGGAATTAAAACCCACAAGGTTGAAGTAATTTTCATTGGAAGTTTGTACTTGTACTTGAAATGATAAATGGGAATGGGTTCATTAAGAATACAAAATTTGACTTCCCTTCCCCATAAATTAATATGGGATCCAAATAAATAAAGTAAATCCATGCCTAGAATCACATCAAATTTAACTAAAGGGAGAATAACAAGATTCTCAGGATGAAATTTCCCACAAACTACAATCATATAGGAACTATAGACTTGTGATGTGACCATAATACCATTAGAAGTTTTCACAGATAACTCAATATCTAATCATTTATCTAGTAATTAAATACCCCTTATAAACTCCTTAGATATAAAAGAGTGGATAGATCTGGAATCAAATAAGACATTAGTTATTCTAGAGTGGATGATAAGTGTATCTTTAACCATATAATTCTTGTAACCTAGTTCAGTAATTTTTATCACATGAGATATCCCTTTGTCTTTGTACTTAGGTGTTGTTGATTATGATCATTAAATACCTTCATATTCGGGCACTAGTTGGCATAATTCCCATACTCCTTGCATTTGAAACAGTAGAGCGTGGGTGGTGCATTATTTGGAATCATCTTCTCCTCCATTGAATTAATCATCTCATTAATCACATTTCAAAATTCATGGGATTTATGACCCATGTTTACACATTTAAAGAACCTCCTAGTTCTATTCAAGGAATTCCCTTGATTCTTCTTCCTCATTTTCATCATGTATATAGTATAATTTTTGTCCACCAAGTGATTTATTCAAGTTTTCATGAGACTCATCCTTACTTTTAATATCAAATGCATGGGAATGGTGGGAATCTCTAATTTTATTTTATACCTTGAGTGAAAAATGAATTATTTCTTTGTAGCTACTAAATTATCTTATATCCAATACCATACAGAGGCTTGGTTTTAAGCCACCAAAGAATTGATCATTTTTTATTTCTGGACTAATGATTAAACCAGAACCATGCCTTGAAATACTTGTAAAATTATCTTCATAAGTACCAATATATTAATCATCCTTCTACTTAATCTCAAGTAATTTATTCTACATTCTTGAACATAGAATAATAGGGAAGTACTTGCTAAAAAATATAGCCCTAAAATCATCCCATTCCATGGATTTAATTTATTTGTCTTGACTCCCATTTTTTAATACGATTATATGATTGATCCTCTTCACCATCCAAAAAAATAAATAACTAAGAAAAAAAATTCAAGTTTCAAGCACTATATAATAGAAAATATCATTTCAATGGTGTTGAACCATCACTCATATATTAGTGGATAAGAATACCCACTAAAAGAAGGTGGATAATATCTCATGAAGGATTTAATAGAATGTTATTCCCTCCTTTTATCATTTGTAAGCCCATTGTGGTTCATGGATTGGGAAATTTGTGTAAGAATAGAAACAAGGTTCTTCATCCCAGCTTCTATAGCATTTGGTTGCTCATGTGTACAATCATTGAATTTTCTATCACATTTATTATTGACACAATTCCTTCAATTTCTATCCATTGATTGAAACCAAAAATAATAATTTGAGAAACACTAATCATAGTGGAAAACCATATAATCATGAAAAAACACTTATAGGATATCTAAATCATGACACCTTACTTTCAATCTATGACACATTAGGTTTAAACTGATCCATCCATCATCATCATGTATTAAAATCCTCTATAATGTTTTTTTTAAATATGGATTAACTAAAGCATATCCCCTAGGAGTATCAAACCAAGTGTGTAAAAAGGCCCATTATCATTAAACAGGTGATGATTGAGTCCATATCAATGTATCTTTTTTAAATTTATTACCCCTATGTACCTATGTACCTGATCTACATCCAATTGTAGTATCCATACAAAGATTTATTATTGGGAAAACCAAATAATATATTTCTTACAAAAAAATTAGGATGTTATCCTTTACTTATACTTATCCCTAATTTTTTTACTAATTTTTTCATAATCCTGATCTCTAAAGATTTAAAAAAATATTTCCTCTGATACCAACTATAAGAACCCAGGGTTTTCATACATAAATATCACATTTTTTAGATGAATATTAAATACATCTCATAAACACATGTCTGATGAGCATATTAGTTTAGTGCCTTTAGATACTAGAAACACAATCTTTATATTTCATGAAATATCATCAATATCTCCCACAAAGATCTTCTCACATAGTAATCCTATTAGACACACCCTTCCAAAACCTTTCTTCATAACCTAGGTAAGGAAATATAAAAAAGGGTGATCTCATATTCTTAGTAAGGGTAAACATAGGAGATAGCAATCTATGATCATATGAAATAATAAGATAATAATGATGTTATGTGATCATGAATATAACTTACAAAGTTCATACCCAACCTTTCATAGATCATAAACATGATTCATGGCATAAAACTTTACCATTTTAGAAAACAAGGCCCATAAGAGTGAGAAATAATAATAAATCGATCATGAAACATAATACTATTTCATAAAAGTGTGGTACCGTCATAAATAGATAAAAAATCATATTTCAAGTTTAACTACCAATACCATCAATATAGTGGATCAGGACATATCACATGTTTCCCATTGTGGATCAAGACGCACATGTTTCCCATAGTGGATCAGGAATCACCTATTTCCCATATTGGATCAATCCCATCAACTTTTTTCCCATTATTATATCATGAGATATAAAAATTTATCAAATGAATTAGAGGGAGATATAGGTACCACTAATGAAAAACATACTTATGTGTTCTATAATATCATAAAATATTAATCATATCATCACATTATAACCTGTGTAAAGAAAATGGGTTTCATAAATATTTCATCAATTCACCATATAATAACTCATGAAAAATAAATTAGGTTCATAAAAATTTCATCAAAATAAACATTAACCATCTAGAGAAAGAATAACGATTGTATCATTCAATATTATCCCTATTAAATCATAAGAAACATCAAAGGATGTCATATTATATGAAAAATGATTTTGAAAGATCACTTGGAACATTTCTTGAGGAGAATAGCATTTCCCCTTTGAATTTTTTTTTCAAAATATAAAATATTTTCAAAATATTTTTCTTTGAATATAACCTTGGAAACTTATAAAGGAATCTTTAAAAATAATTTAAAACGTTTCTTGAGGAAAATATCATTTCCATTTTGAAAATCATTAAAAATTCATAAAATATTTTAGAAATAATTTACTTTGAAAATAAACTTTGAAACTTATATATTAATATTTAAAATAATGAGTTGGTCATGATGGCATAAAATATTATTCATTTCGTACACGCTAAAACAAATATTCCTTTCACATTTTTTGTAAAGGCCAAATGGTCCTTGTTTGGAAAACAACATGAAGATTCCTTTTATTTTTTTTAAATTAGAACATGGGTAAAAATTTATTTAATTAATCCTTTTGATAATTTTAAAAAAAATGAAAATATTTTTAGAAAACATGGATATGGAATAAAAAGGGTTTTTTGGCCGAAGAGATAAATAAAGACGATGTTTCTTAAAACATTATTTTGAACTCTTGAGTACATAAAGAGAGAAAAATGAAATAAAATGACTATTTTCATGAAATAACCATAGGATAAGAAAATTCATGAAGTTATTGATAAATACATCATAATATTTCATCATCTAAATCATAATCATAAACAATCGTGATAAATAATGAGATTGTAACATCAAACCTTTACCACTTTGGAATCTTTTGAATTGTATGCCCCATTAAATAATAACATAAAATGAAACTTTTAATATCATTAAAACAAGTATATTCATGATATAACTTTTCAAATTGGTATTATATACACCTCATAGAAGAATATATGTGCATAACATAACTTATATCCCAAAGAAGGCAATTTGAGACAAAAACCCCTTACCACTTTGGAAACTTTTGAACCATAAACACCATGAAAGATATATCCTAAAATGGATATGTAAATAAAAATAATTTTCCTGATAATAATCATAAAATAAATTTTTAATTATATACACCAAATAAACAAACATGTGGTGAATATGGCATGTGTCTCGTAGAAAATAAAAGTGAGACAGAAATTCCTTACCTTAAGTATCGATTTTCTTCGTAAATGTTTAAAACTCATGTATAATAAATATAATTTAATTATAAATATATTAAATAACCATAATTATATATATAATACCTTATATTATTTATTTATGACCTTTTATTACTCATTTATTAACAATTCAATGTTAAAATCACGTTTCGGGTAATAACTCCTTTGTTTTTCATGTATGTTTTGATTTGTTATTTTCAGTCCTATTAATTTGATCATGGTTACATTATTTATATAATTTTAAATAATATATAAATATCATATATATTAATTATATATTTATTTAGAATAATCCATAAAAATTAGATATAGATAATGAAATACATCATTCATAGAGACGGTAAGTCGTATGTATGCATGAATGTTGTTTTCATTTTCTTAAAGGATGAAATGAAATAAATATATATAATATATTACCATTATAGAATTATTTTTTATTTCATATATATCACATATATTCATTAAATTTACCCTAATTACCTTCCTAGAAAAGTGTTAGTGAAAAACAAATCACATCGCTTCGTGAGGTGATAGTACGACGTACACACGAACGATGTTATCGTATCCCCCAAGGAATGGAAAGTAATAAGGAATATATGAAATCCTAATTATATAATTATATTTATGTTACAAATATAATATATATATTATATTCATAATCATACCCAATCATGAGAGGTGTTGATGGAAAACATGTCACATTAGTTCACGAGGCGGTAGTCCGTCGTACACAAAAGTGACATTATCATTTCCTATTTGAGGGAGGAGTATATGTATTTAGGTCATGTACATAGTATAATAACCTCTAAATATATGTTAGATACTTATTTTATTATATTATCATGGTTTAAAAATATTTTAAGTAGGTAGATTAAGAAATAGAATAAAAAATCTCATTGAAGAACATTACCTCTTCTTCGGGTAACCTCCTTGGGTTTGCACCAAAACCCTTCCTAGATTGGATTTATGACCAAACCAAGGATTATAGGATGAATATATATAATAAAGGAACTTATTTAGGTAGGTCTTGGACCAAAAAAATTGGTTTTTTATGTGTGAATAGGGTAGGATAAGCGGTTGCCTTTTATAAGTGAGGTGAGTGGCACACTTGTAATTTTTGAAAAGAAAAAGGTGTACCATGATTTTACATGCCACAAGGCTCAAAAATGAGAAATTATAAAACATTATAGGTGATAAGGTATACTTATGGGTATAAAATTTGTTTTTTACAAGTTTATAGTTCATTTTACCCCATATCTTTTTAGTTTAACCCCCTGATAAACTCATTTTAACATTAACTGCAATAATTAATTTTTATTATTTTTACTATTAATTGTGATAAAAAATAAAATTGAACTTATTAGATAATATAAATTATTATTATTATAAATATGGAATCTATTTTTCCAAATTATATTCATATAATTTTCAAATTTAAATTTAAAATTAATCTCACGGACGTGATGAAAAAGTGGTTTTCCAAAGAGAAAGGTTTCAAAAAGTTTTTAAAAAATTATATCAAAATTAAATATTAAATTGATTATAATTACCTAAATTATATTAATAGATATATAATTGAACTAATTTTACTTTTAAAACCATAATAAAATAAAATTTAGTTTTAAATTCTTTGAATGAAAACACATTTTTCACTATTCATCGAAAAAGTAATCTTTTTAGAAAAATTAAAAAAAAATCACCCTAAGATAATTTTGACCTATATATTTTAAAAATTAAGTTTATTTTTTCAAATAAATTTTATAAAAGTTTCAAAAATTAATTTTATTATTTATTCACAAAAATCAATTGCAAACATTTTTTTGAGAAAATAGTATTTTTGAAACATTTAAAGGCTTTACCAAAAATTAAGTGCTTTTTTCAATATTTTTTATTTATATAAAACCATTATACTTAATATTTAAAAATTAGTTATTACTATTCATACCTCTAAGTTTAATGGCTAGTTTATAGTGGTCTTGTTTAAATAATAATATTAATAATATACCATGGTTTGTTAAAACTCAGTGTCACATGTAATGCAAGAAAACTCAGTGTGGCATATAATGTAAGATATCAAAGAAATTTAATTTATTAGAAAAAAAACTCATAAATATCAAGGAAATATATTAATATTAATTATTGATAATTATTGATAATTATTACTAATCGGTACTGTGTATCAATAATTAAAATCAATTACTACTGATTATTGTTAATTTCTACTAATTAATACTAATTATTCATAAATATTACTAATATAAAATAAATTAAATATACTGGAAATTAAAAAAAAATTAAATAAATAACTTAAAAATGACACTTTACCAAAATGAAAAAAGTGATGTAATCCTGAAGAAATTTCTGTGAAAATTCTTAGTAAAAATTAAAACTTATACAGAGAGAAATAAAGAGAAACCAAAAGAGGAGTTTAGAACTTGTGAGAGAAGAATGATGGCGGGGATTTATATAGGTCATATTATTTGTAAATAACTATTTTTTATAGAATTTCCATCACAAATAATAATGTTTACGATGGAACCTACCATAAATAGATCTCATCATAAATAGTTATGGTGGAAATCCAAATCGTATTTGTGGAAAATTTGGTCAGCCATCGCAGATGATACCAACCATAAACAACTATTATTTACTCTAACAATATATTATTTGAAATGGAATGATAATTTACATCAAGAATACTATTATTTTTCTATATAATTTTATTTACATTTCATTTATAGCTTTTTGCAATGAGAAAGATTCTCATTGCAAAAAATGTTATTTGTAACATAATTCAAAATTTCCTCACAAATAACCCTTTCCCACGGAATGGCACATAGTTGTGAAAAAATAATATTTTATGGGGCATGTATCCCATTAAAAATGGTTACATATTTATTATTATGTTTTATGGTAATCCTATCCAATAAAAAATAACCCATCATTTTTTATTATAACTCAAAATTTTAAACCCGACATAAACCCGACATTTTTTATTATAACCTGGAATTTATGGTTCCAGATTTATGGTTATGTCTCATTTTTATAACTTGGAATTTTCTTTATTTGCGACGATATCCTACTCTGTCATAAATAACCTATCATAAATATTGATTTTTTCACTAGTGTTAGAAATTAAAACCAAAAGGTGTTTATAAAAATGAGGATGTTGCATGTACCATGGCCAAAACCAGATCCACCAAATCTACACTAAACATGAATTTAAAGAAATAAAATTTCATGATTTAATATTCCCATTAATCTCAGCATGGATTTCTCCTTTCACACAGGACATTTTATTAATCACGTTTAACGATTAATAAAATACTTTTGAACGGTTGTAGGTGAAGAGATAGTTACAGTTTTTCCAAAATATACTTAAGTACAAAAACTTACATACCAGAGGGAGGTTTTGAAAAACCTTAATTATCTCTAAAAAAACTTATGTGTGCTTCTAAAAAATCTTACGTAGTGCATAAGGTTTTTCTCTTTACCAATTTATACCACTTCTTAGAAGAAAAACTTATGCATGAAAAACATTCCAAGAGTAAAACTTTACTTATAACAAAAAACTTATTCTTCTCAACAAAAATATTACATATCAAATTAAAGATTTAATACTTTACCATTTCTATATAAACCATAAAGAATATCTTATTTATCACATAAGATATTATACTTTACTGATTTTTAGTGGGTTTTTCAACAAAAAAACTATATTTAAAAATATCATACATATCTCATTCATTGGTAATATTTTTTGAGAAATCTAAGGAAAATATATTATGTATCACTGATAGATCCTTATCTTTGACAAATCTGCTATTTTCCACAAAATATTATGCATCCAAAACTTTTCTAAATTCCAATGTACCTAAAATAAAAAATTTATGCACATAATGACTTAGCCAAAATCACAAAACCTGCTCAAATTTTTCTTTTCCAAAATTCATTCAAAACACTCCCTAATTATCTCCATCCTTAAAGATACACATTTCTTGTACCTTGACGGTTCCTTCTACTACCATTTAAACCAAAAAAAACCAAAAATATTCCAAGGTGATTTTTTAAAACATTATTATAAACCCTTTATGAATAGGATGAATATTGGTACTACTCATGATATTTTATGTTTTCCTTGTAGTAGTTTTCTTGATATTATAGTAGACCATTTTATAGATAATTTTAATAGAATAACCCTAGAACCCGAAACATGTATCATGTAGGCCATTAGTACTAGGTATAAGCATGGGGATGGGTAGACCATTGTAAATCCATCTTTAATGAAGCATAGGTCCTTAATATTCATTATAAGGTTAGGTGCTACTTTATTCATTAAACCAACAATAAATCATGGGTCAACTATGTGATAGATGGGGTCAATTACTCCCCTGACAACTGGGGTACATGTCCTCCATAAATAAGATTAGGTACTCCCCCAATAAAAAGGGTGTAGATACTTTATCAATATAAGTAGAAATACTCCCGAAAACCAGAGTCTAGGTCCTCCATCAATGAAGTAGGAACTCCCCTAATGAGTGGGGTGTGATTCCTCCATTAGTATGGTGGGAACTCCCCTGATGACTGACATATAGGTCCTCCACTAGTGGGGTCAGGTACTCCCTCTATTGATTCTTATTTCTCTCAAGGTGGCACAGGTCCTTTATAAAATCCTTAGCTTTTAATACTTCTAAAAGCCCCCTTTTTATTTTATAAGTCTTATGGTGGAAATTTTAAAAAAAAATCAACTAAATTCCTACCCTTACATGGGGAATAGGATTTACATAAGGTTAAATAGCATGTACATAAGGGTATGTCGGTTTTTCAGGCACTATGTAAAGGTAAAATGTGGCTTGTGTAAAGGTAAAGTGAAAATACTATACACTACATAAGGGTAATCTTGGATTATTAAGGTTAAGCTTGGCTGCATGAGGGTAGGATTGGATTTCAAAAGGGTAATCTGGAGAAACCCTCGGATCATGTAAGGGTAAAGTCTGCATATGTAAAAGTTACTCTGGACATTCTTAAGGGTAACCATGAGTTGAGTAAGGGTAAAATGGGATTTCTATAGGATATGTAAGGGTAACCCTCTATGCTGTGTAAGGGTAACAAACCCACATAATGGTAGTTTGTATATTGTTAGTGTATTTTTTTCCACTGTTTAAGAGTTAAACAAGTTACCCTTACATAGTACTAAGTTACCATGTGAGGGTAATGATTTTTACCCTTTTTTTCATAATTTTCTCTCCTCCTTCCCCAAAACACATCTTTAGCATGTTTTGGTTGTATTAAATTTTAAAAGTCATGGTATTGAATTTTTTTTGACTCTTTTTTCCTTAAATTGAATATTTATGAAGATTTAAATACTCTGTATTCAAGATATGGTTAAAGTAAAGATTAAATGGTTAATTTAATTTGAGGTTTCCTATACAGTGAACCAGTACATTTTTTCCCTCTTAATGATATTTTAACCCTTCTTCCTTTAGTTTTTTGATATTCCATTGCATCTGGGTATCCTAGAACTTCTTCATACTAGATTTGAGAAGTATTATTTTGAACAAACTAGGTTCTTTATCTTGGTTCTAAATGCGAAAGAACCATTACCTCTCTCATATATTCTAGGTGATGGAGTTTTCTTAGAAAATAATTAACCTTAGTATGTTTTCCGTAAATCTTTTCATAATAATTTTGTGATAATATTTCTTAATATTTTGGGAGAAAAATGATAGCAATTTCTTAAAATGGTAATTAAACCAAAATTATCATAAAATGATAAATAATAATTATAATTCTTACCTCAAATTATTCTAGAGAAATAATTTTATCGCAAGAAGAATTATAATTATTATTTTAATAATAAATGATTATTTCATGACTTGGATTAATTTTATAATTTAGAAATTATCTAAGAGAGATAAATTTATAATTGAATGTGATTATGAGACTAAGATAGATGAAGGGGCATGATGGCCTTGTGTGGCCTGACCTGGGTGAATGATGGTCATATGTGACCGGACCTAAGAGTAAACAGTGGGGAATGATGATATGTGTGACCTAACCTATGGGAAAGTAGGGGAATGATAGTCTATGTAACCTAACCTAAGAGATAGTGATAGGGTATGAAGGTCTATGTGGCCTAACCTAGTGGCCTAGTAACTATAAAACTATTGAGAATCTTTAAGGATGGCTCCTTCATTATGACTTTATCTTACTTACTCTAATATTCTTTTTGACTATCCTTCTAGAATGGAACTAAAATAGGTATGTTTGGGGGTTTTTAGAGGATATTTATTACCCATTTACTTTTTACTGATCTTATCACAATCACGTGCACTGCATATTAACGGTTGAGTAATAGACCACATTGGTGGTGTCCTACTAATTTTTACCCACATTATTCTTGGTCATCCATGGAACTTGGGTACCTGAGAAACCCACACTTGTTATAGGTATAGGTTGGGTTGAATCTCGGGTTGATCATCTAGTGGGATAGCTCACTAGGAGTCTAGAGACTGGGAAGATATATGGATTGGAGTGGAAGTAGGTCCTCTTTTACTTTGTTCTTCTATTATTTTTATATGTAATCATTCTAGTGGGTGATCAGTTCCTTGTTCTCATATTTGAGTTGGTTGTTTATACATACATTCATACAATTGGTATATTATTGGTTTCCTCTTACTCTAATTGTATAATGTTTAATTATTGGTTTATTTATTTATTATTGTGAATTCTGATTGAGGTTATATTCTCTCCATGGTTCCACATGAGACCCTTATTGCTAGTTGGTAGCCTCTATCATACAAGGAGACACACCATATGTTATGTTTCTTTCTGTCTTAGATTCAATTATTTGGGTTAGGATGTTATAAAGTGGTATCAGAGCATAGGTTATCTTGTTTTTTCTAATTTGGGGAGTTGGTAAACAAGATACATAGAAATGTGTCAGATATTGTGGTGAAACTCAAAATTGTGTGTCGCAAGAACCATTTCTAAGAGGATTCTAGGCTACCAATGTAACACACCTCAATTTTATAAAAAATTTCTCTTCAAATAATTTTTTTTGATAGCTTTTGATACACGCAACCTTAAGTCTAAATGAATCATAACATGGTATATCGTTATAACCTAGTCGTTAAATTAGAGGATATGAATAATACTGACTAAATAATGAAAAAATTATGTTTTACACATGTTTAAAATAAATTATTTGGTTATCAATTAATTATAAATAAAAAATAATTTGAAAATAAAAGAGGTGTTTTTCTAAAAAATGTTTTTATGAGAAAAATTTATATTTATCTTAATAAATTAAATTAAACATAATTGGTGAATGATTTTAATTAAATTTATATATTATATACTCAATAAAAAATTTTAAAATTCAATTAATATATTTTCTATACATGAGATAACAATAAATCAGATTTTATGTTTAAAAACTATAATTTCTAAAGAGTGATTTCATCGTGTTTTGTGAACTTATTTAAAATTAATTTAATCCACTAATAGAAATTGAATCTTGAAAAATGGATTACATATTTGGAATTATGTAGTTCAAATTTGGTAAACATACTCCATTTATTTTTTTGTCTGTATGAATAGTAACCATTGTAAAATTTATCACCTTGATAAAGGGTAAATCTGGTTAATCTAGGTTAAAACTAAGTGATAAGGCCATAATTTTTCATCCTAATTCTTTTTAGATGAAGATAATTTGACTCTTATCACCATAGGCTCAAATTTTATTTGTTTAATGGATACTTTTCCATGAAAATTACCCATGTAATATTTAAATCAAAGAAAGTTAGAAAATGTCGCTCTTAGTTTTAAATATCAATTATATGTTCACATAGGGGGAAAAAAGTAGAGAATGAATATAAATTTATATTTTGAGAATAAAGAACTTATTTTCATGATGGAAAATTACTTCAAATTTTTATTTATTAAATAATTACCTTAAATGTTTACACAATACTGAAATAATATTTATTTAATTAATGAAATAATAAAATAAATGGTTTTAAAAGTATTAAAAGTGACATAATTTGAGTGAGTTGTAGTGTTATAAGGATTTTATAGATTAATCTGACATATTAGTGTTTTTTTAAAGGATTATATTCAAATTCAAACTTTTTTGTGTCTTTTAAGTCAAATTAAATTAATTGTGTCAAAATTTACAGTAATAATATTTTATTAAATTATTTAAAAAACATAAAAAATAATAAAAAAAGATTATTTGGAAAATATACAGTCAAAAATTTCATCCATTTTCCATTTATAAGTCAATTTTTACCTTATATGTAAAATTATAACACTTGAAGAGTGAAAAAAGATTTTATCACGGTTAAGGTTAAAATAAGTTAACTAAGGAGTTAAACGAAAAGATAAGGTTTAAAATACCACTTAAACCTCTCAAATTTTTATTTTTTGATGATATTTAAACCATATAATACCCTATATCTAATATCTATCCATTTGGATGCATTTTTCATGGTAATAGCTTATTTATATTTTAATCATTTTAAAAATTTGAAGTGTGTCATTTCCCTCCCTTATAAAAGGACACCCCTTTCTCTCAATTATTCACACCACTTTGAGTTATATAGCTCAAAAAAACCCTAATAATTTATCTTCTAAAGATCCTTATCAAATTTCTATAGGTTATGGTCTTCTCAAAAACCAACCCTAGGTTCCATAAAAAATGATATAAAGGAGGTCTTCTAAAGAAGTGGTAATCGTCTTACCCGACCTATTTCAATTTATTTATTCTTTTACCTCCTATAAATCTATGGTATTATCATAAAATAATAAATTCATTATCCTAAACATATTGAAATGTTTTTTATTATTATAAAACCACAATTATACACTGTAACAACCAAAAAATTTATCAATGGAAATTCCCTTCTTGTAATTATGTCATACAAATAAACCAACAAAACATTATTCTTATAAATGAGGAATGGTACATTAGTCAGCAACTAAAACAATAATAATTCCAAATATTATAATGGTAAAATAAATAAAAAATAAAATAATAATAATAGGATAATTTAGATATGCTTGATCCACCAGAATTAATGCACTCGCAAACAAAGCTGTAGAAATGAAACATGATTTCAATAATAAAATATTCATTTTAAAGATGAAAGTATATATGAAATTGAGAGAATATAAAAATGAATTAATAATTAATGTAATAATGGGTATTTATAGGAAGTATTAAACCCATACGACCGTTATAAATATGACTATTTGAATAGTAACTTGACTGTTGGAATAGTAACCTCACTGTTGGAATAGTAATCTGACTGTTGGGAATAGTAATCTGGTAGTTAGAAGAGTGACCCTAGATTTTTAAATCTAAAATTCTATTTAATTATCTTATAAAATGAAAATATGATATATTTATATCATGGTATAAGTAAATAAATGTTTTAAAAATGATAAATTAAGTTTTGGTATTTTTATAAATGTAAATATTTTATTAGGAATTTTATAATGAATATAATGATTTAAAGTAAAATTTATTTTCATAAAATGGATTCATAAATTAATATTATTTATTATTATTATTATTATATAATTTAATGAGAACATAATTAATTTTTTAAAGGGGTATAAAATCGATTATAATAATAAAATCGGTATTTTTTGAATAAATGATGATTTCATTTAAAAATTAAATTACTCATAGTTAGAGAATTATTTTCCTAAAATGGATTTCATTTTTTAAATCTACACATCGAAAAATGGTTAGGTTTAATTTTTGGGATTTTTCTAAAATAGTTGAATTTTTTTGTGAATAGTAATACAGTAATTTACGATATTTAACATTATAAACCAAATACATGAATTTTTGAGTCATGGATTATGTAATAAATCATTAGTTTGAACTCGCATTCACTAATTACTGTATATTCACAATGATCAATACTATTGATATTCTTGATCCAAAATAATAAACTAATAAATATAATAATAAAAAACACCCCTCTCTCCCCCTTATAAATACCACCTCTTCTCCTCACACCTTATAAGATTTGGATATTTACAATATTATACACAATTACCTTCCTAATCTTCTTCCCCACGTCCTAGTGTTGTTGGCCTCACCAAAAGACCAATTCCAAGTTTTTTAAGGAGTCTCTCAAGGAGATGACATCCAAGAGGTAAAATCCTTCATCTTTCTCTTTTAAATTATTTCTTTCTTCTACCTTATCCCCACCCATATACAATGTGAAATGATAACTTCAGTATCATATATATACTATGGTTTTCTATGTTAATGGAATATCCATCATAAAATTCCCTTCTCTCCTCCTTTTATTGTAAAAATAAAAACATCGTCTGTAATATGAATGAACATGTTATGATGGGTGCACCCATATATATCTAGTTCAATTCATGATCTATTATTATTTTTCCCTTATGAATTTCCAAAAATAATTTAAATTCTTTCTTTTATTTATACCATTATGATATTCCCTTTGGTTATGTCTTATTTCATGATTACGAAACCCATTTCTTTCCATGGGAAACCCTTATGTTTATTCCTTCTATTTGATTCTTCATGTAGAACACATATGCATGAACATGTTATGATGGGTGCACCCAGATAGTGATCTAATTAATTGGATAATGATTTATTCTCATAATACATTATGTATGGGATTAAGGATTAAACCTAATCCACTATTGGACTTTTCCCACCATGTGATATTATCTTGGCAGTTATCCTTGACTCATGTTTATGTCATGTTATGTGTTGCCACCACATTCCTATATTTCCATGATCATATGATTCCATGTTATGTATTATATGCCTATACATTTTTATTCATGTTTCATTACTTTTATTTTATCATGTTATGACTTTCAACTCATGTGTTATGCTTCTTTTCTATGTTTATTTCCTTACTGGGATTTTTAGATCATCCTTTTTGTCTATGTATTTTCCCAGGTTATCCTATGAAGTTTTAGGAGCTCAATGTAAGTTATGAGATCATTATGGAGATTAAATAAAAAAAATTATTTCAGTTCCATGTTTTCAATTTTATGTACCTAGTATTTAATATACACTAGAATTTTTTATCCTTGGTTTGTATTTAATGGATAATATTCCTTAAAATCATGAAGTGATTTTTGTAAAAGGATAGGGTCACTATAGTTGGTATTAGAGAACAACTTAGTTGTTTTTGGGTATTATGACTATAAAACATTATTAAGAACCCTAGGGATAATTCTATCACCATGGATTACCTAGATTGAAACATAGGTAATCATAAGTTAGGATATACTTTTCATTTATAAGTTTATCCTTCTATGCTCATAGTTGTCATTTTATATGCCCATTATCTAGGTATTCAAGCCCCGACCCCCAATTTTATTTTTATTTTTTTAGTTAATGAATGGAAATAGTAGAACTCGTGATAATAACCAATGTGATAGGTAATGTGATGATTTCCCTAATAAGATTCCAAACCTGATCGGAACGAGAGCTCAAAACTTCATGATAGTACTAAATCAACTGGATCAAGTTATGAATAATAACTTGAATCATGTGGAACTACCTTTTATCCTAAGAAAGATAATTTTTTTTCGAATCCTTTACGTGATAAATTTCTCCTATCTTAAGTGGATATTATGATCCCATTATCATGGAACAATGGATTAACTCCATTGAGAATATATTATCTATACTCTATTGATTAGAAGAAGAGAAATTCGTTTTGGTGGTTTATCATTTTGATAGGGAAGATGATCAATGATGGACACTGATAAAGAACATGAAGTCTAAGGAGGAAATATATTCTATGGAATGGGAAGGATTCATGAAAATATTTTTCAATAAACATTTTCCCTGAACTCTTTTTCTTAAGATGGAGAGGTATTTCCTCATACTAAAGCAAAAGGGAGATGAGTCTATCGAGGAATATGAAGATAAATTTACAAGGGTTTCTTGATACACCTTTGGCTTTTTCATGAACACTGAAATCAAGGTGGATCACCTATTTAGTGGATTAAATCCAAGTCTACAAAAATAATTAGAAATCTAAGACTTTGATAGCTATGAGGAGATTGTTTGTTGTTCCTTTAAGGTTGAGATGGATATTGTAGAATCTCAATGGTCTTGTGGGCTCAGAGATAAAAAATAGGGAAATGGAATTTAATATGGGAGTATAAACAGATAAATCCCATGGATGAAAAAAACACAACATCCCACATGCCAAAAGTGTGGGAAGAAGCATCCCAAGAACTATCTGAAGGGAACTGGGAGATGTTTCAAATGTGGAAAAGAGGGACATCGGGATAATAATTTCTGAAGGGATATAAAGAATCCCACAAATTTGAAAAAAAAGGGAAGTTTAAGATCAACACTTAGCCAATAGTATAGTGTTTCAACTGTAAGGAACATGAGAATTATATGATCCAATGACCTAAGCCAAGGGTTGTTAGAGACAATCAATGACAACAACCTCCAAGGAAATAAGTAAAGGAATATGTTATCACTATTTATAAGGTGGATCCTAAAAATGATGTGGTGATAGGTATGATGGTTATTCAATCAAGAATAGTGAACATAATTTTTTTATTCTGGTTCTACATATTCTTTCATATCCTGCAAGTTTAGTAGAACTATTCAAACACTGCTAAAAAATACAGAGTTTGAGTTATCTGTGAGAACGTCGAATGGATAAATTATTGTATATAAAGTATATAACTCCTCCTAGGTCAATTTTTATGGACTAACCTCCCAGAAAATCTTGTCTTACTACATTTTTGGAGTTTGATTCTATATTGGGAATAGATTGGATATCTTTATATAAATCTAACATCAATTGTTGGTAAAGGGAGATCACTCATCACATCCCATGGAATACTCCAATTTTTTACAAGTGTAAGGAGTAGGATGAATCTACTTTAGAATCGTCAACTCAAGTTTGGATATTATTTCCATATAAGAAAGAATATCTAGCTCAAATTATTGACACAAAGGAAAGGCTCATGATTGAAGACATTCCCATTGTGAGGGACTACACTGATATGTTCCCCAATGAATTACCTGGTCTTCCTCCTGATTGAGAGGTTTATTTCTCAATTGAACTCATACCTAGATATTTTCCCATATGAAATACTTTATACGGTATGGACACTATTGAGTTAATAGAACTAAAGAACCAGTTACATGAGAATATGGACAAGGGTTTTATACACCTGACCGCTTCATGGTGGGGTGTTTCGGTCCTCTTCATCAAGAATAAGGATAGATAAATGAACTTTTTCATTGACTATTGTGAGCTCAAAAAAATAATGATAAAGAAAAAGTATCCCCTAACACAGATAGATGACTTGTTTGATCAACTATGTGGGGAAAAGTATTTCTCTAAGGTAGACCTTCAGTCAGGATATCACCAATTAAAGTTGAAGAAGGAAGATATTCCCAATACTCCCTTTCAAAAAAGGTATGGACATTATGAGCTCATAGTGATACCTTTCAGACTCATTAATTCTCCAAAAAAATTCATGGACTTAATTAATATAGTCTTTATATATTACCTCAACAAATTTGTGGTAGTCTTTATAGATGATATTCTGATATACTCCAAAAGGAATGAGGAGCATGAGGAGTATTTGAATACTATGTTAAAGACTTTGTAAAAGGAGAAAGTATATGAAAATTAAATTAAATGTGAGTTCTAGTTAGAGGAAGTATCATTCATGGGGAATGTTATCGCTAGTAAAGGAATATCAGTGGAACCTTCTAAAACAAAGGCAATCAAAGAGTGGCCCTAACCAAAATCTTTAATGGAGATATGCAGTTCCGTTGGTATAGCAAGGTATTATGGATGATTTTTTTAGAACTTATCAGGACTTTAAAACCCACTAACTAAGCTGACTCAAAAGTGAGTAAAGTTTTTCTGGACCAATGAATGTGAATACTACTTCAAATAGTTAAAAAGGAGGATTATCACTACACCAGTACTTATGCTACCCACAAGTGGGGAACTCTTTGTGGTATACAGTGATGCATCAAAGAAAGTTTTAGTCTTTGTGCTGATGTAAAATGATAAGGTTTGAATAATCTCAAAGCTTCTAAGTGGATTCATCGTTGAATAATTTCCATTATTATGGGAAAATAATCGTAATTCATTTTCCATCGTAATGATAATTTCATCATAATGAAATCTTTATCATCATGAAAATTTCATCATAATGAGAATTACATCATATTTATAATTTCATTGTTATAAAGTTATATAGTACTGACTATGTGGAGGAAAGTCAATCAGAATGACTCTGAGAAAGAAAGTAAGATCATAATGAGCTAGGAAAGAAAGGCATTTCATAATGATATGAGAAAGAAAGGCAGATTATACAAAAGTCAAGGAAGTTTCATCGTAATGAGTTGAGGAGGTGTCATCATACTGAATAAAAGATATGAAGTTCAAGAAGGCTAATTATAGAGAAGAAGATATGTGATGATTCTAAGTGGTCAAACTCAATATTCAATTCAGAATAAATCTCAGAGTATTCTTTAGAAGGTTTGAATAATTTAAAATTGAAGTTTAAATGTGAGTGTTTTTAAAAGTTTTTAAATTTAAGTAAGAGGGGAAATTTTTCAAGTTTCCTGCCTTTTCCATTTGTTTTTCCTATAAATATTTGTTCAGATCATTCTTTCATTGTAAATTTTTCTTGAGAGAGGAAAAGGAAAAGCACTGCATAATTCTTACCAAGTTATTTATTTTCGGATAGAAATCTTATAAGAAGATCAAATAGCTATAATTTTTGTTTACCAGACTAAGGAAGATCATATATATTGAACATTTGAGCAGAGTTTGAGTTTTGTATATTGAGATTGAGCAACATCGTATTGAGTCAATTGGATTGATTCAATCGGACTAAAGAAGATCAAACTGAGTTTTTAGTAGATTTTGAGTAATAAAAATTGTGAATGATTTTGTCATATTGAGTCCATAGGACCCAGCCTCATCATATTGAGAGAATCAGATCCATCCAAATCAGACTGAGGATCTGGACTGAGCATTTTTGGAGCAGTTTGAACAAAGTCTTTATTCTTTTGTTTTGGATCAATTATTTTGTAAGAAACTTTTTAAACTGATGGGAATCAGTATAATCTTTACTATCATGAGATATAAGGTGTCTAATGGGATTTGGAACGAGTTGTATTAACTTCTTCATAATAGTGAATTTCTATAGACCCATGAGAGTGGCTATAGTAAGGATATCAGTACTCACACTGAGGTCAAACCTTATGAATATTGTGTGCTTTAATTTCTTTCATAATTCTATATACATGAGTATTTATTAAAATTTGATGAGGAAATAAATCTTAACTATTTATAGGGGTTAAGTTTCTAAGAGTTTTGAAACTCATAAAAAGTGAACAACTGATTCAATCCCCCCCCCAGTTTTTATTCTATACTTTGGAACTTCAATTGGTATTAGAGTGAAGGTTCCCTTATTGAATCCTTATCACAGATAATATCAATTATGTAAATAGTATAGTAAAACCTGTGTTTGATGGAAAAAATTATTATGGATAGAAAAATAGGATTATTCCTTATATATCATCTCTTGGCCTAGAATTTTTTGATGCTTCTACAATTGGTTTTACTCCTATTGAGAAAGATGCCCAGATGACTTTTTCTAAGAAGAGAAATATTGAAGTTGATGGAAAATCTAGAAATTATATCCTTATGTCCTTATAATAAAATTTTTATATTAAGCTCATGGGTCTCAAAACTGTAAAGAGTATGTGGGACAAGATGGAAAGTGTTTTCGAAGGGAATACTAAAGTGAAGGAAGTAAAGCTACAAATATGGCATAGTAAGTATTAAGACATCAAAATTAGAGATGAGGAAAATATTGAAGAGTACTTCACCAGATAAAATTAAATTTTTTTTAACATTAGAGGATTCAGAGATGTCCTGGAAGATTTTAAAATTGTAAAGAAAGTAATGAGAAACTTTCTAGACAGGTTTGATCCTAACATTTCCTCTTTAGAAGATAAGTATTATTTATCTCTTGATGAATTACATAACTTTCTTGTTTCTTATGAAATGAGGAAAGATCCAATGTTCAAAAATAATATAAAAGATGAAATGTATTTTGATACCATGAGAAAAATGAAAATAAAATATGTTGAAGATATTGATCCTTATGAATCTGATGATTATGAGGATGATTAGTTGAATGAAAAAATCATGTCTCTTATTTTTAAGAACTATCGTATAGGAAGAGGAAATTATGGAGGTAAAATTCCTCTCAAATGTTTTGAGTGTGGTGGAATCAGACACTTTTCTATGAATTGTCCCAAGAAGAAAGTGGATAATATCAAGATGATTCTGATGAAAAACCTTCACTACTGGAATCCTGACCTTTCCCAATGCTTTTATACCAACGGTTGTACAAACCGTTGGTATAGTCCCCCTTTCCCAACGGTTTGGCCAAACCATTGGGAAATCCCACTAATGGTATGTCTTTCCCAACGGTTTGGCCAAACCGTTGGGAAAAATCCTTTGTGGCCACTTTTCCCAATAGTTTGGCCAAACTGTTGGGAAAAGTCCCTTGGGTATGGCTTTCCCAACGGTTTGGGCAAAACGTTGGGAAAAGTCCACCACTTTTCCCAACGTTTTGGCCAAACCATTGGGAAAGGGTGGGCTCCTATCTTTCCCAACGTTTTTGAGAACCGTTGGGATAGGTTTTATGAGTAAATTGGCCAAATATCGTCGAATACATCAATATATAAATTACATATAAAAATATATTTATTTATTTATCCTAATATATTCACAAAGGATACTCTAGGATAGTGGTAAAATCATTGAATTATAACGTGGAGGTTGTGGGTTCAAACCTCCACAGGAACTCATTTTTATATATTTACCTTTCCCAACGGTTTACTCAAACTGTTGGGAAAGACCTAGGGAATTTTTTGCCAACGGTTGGACAAACCGTTGGCATAGGTTAATTTTACTAACCTATGCCAACGGTTCTTTGTAAACCATTGGGATAACTTTTCCCAACGGCTTACTTTCCTACGGTTTGCAAAACTGTTGGTATAACATATACCAACGGTTCTGCAGGCTTTCACAATGGTTCATAATCGTTGGGAAAGACTCCATTTCCAGTAGTGCTTGATGGAAGAAGTGGGAAGAACCTTTATGATAATTTGGTTTAACAAAGTTTTTGTATTTTTTGACAACTAAATTTTTTTAATAAGAACGTTTTTGTTATACAGGATCAAACCCATTCCATCATAATGATATTTTTAAGAAATTTGAAAGTTTCTGATATTTTGAACCCAAACATAAAAGAGGATAAAAGTTTTGTTTTTAAGAAAGATGTTTTTTTGGATTCAGAAGATCATACTAAGAAGCACCATATTCAGAGTATCGGACCGAGAAACCCTAGACTCAGAGGTGGTCAGAAAGATAAAGTTGTAGATCGGACAAACCATCTGTCTCAGGTCCATCGATATAAAGTTCAAGATCCATTAGACTTGGTGTTTTTTATAAAGTAAGAAGTTGTTGAGTGAATAATTATTATTGTTGCTAAAGTTTTTTTTTGAAATAAGATAGTGAAGTCATGAGTTAGAAAGTTTCATACTCTCTAAAAAAAATCATATAATTATTTACTGGTCATGAAGTTCTCATAAATCATGAAATATACTCATGATAAAAGATTTTGAAGAAATAGAGGATTCGTAATGATTAAATCAGTTCCATAGATCAAGAAAAAGTTTTCATCAGATCCAAAAGTACTAGAAATATATTTATTCATAATTCTAAATGAGTTATAGTTGATAGGGTTTTAATAATCTAAAAGTTTCTAAGTGGATTCACCATTTAATACTTTCCATCATTATGGGAAAATCATCGTAATGGATTTTCCATCATAATGATAATTTCATCGTAATGATATTTCCATCTAATGAAAATTTCATCATAATGATAATTCCATCATATTGATAATTTCATTTTCATAAAGTTCAATCAAACAGGAAATTCAATTAGACTGACTCTGAGAAATAAATTCAGATCATAATAAGCTGAGAAATAAAGGTAGATCTTAATGAGCTAAGAAATAAATTTAGGTCATACTAAATCTGAGGAAGTTTCATCATAATGAGTTGAGGAGGTTTCATCATACTGAAGAAAAGATAGAAATTTCAAGAAGTTTGATTACAGTTAATAAGATATGTGAAGATTTTAAGTGATCAAACTTGATATTCAATTCAGTGTAAATCTTAGAGTATTATTGAGAAGGTTTGAAGAAGTAAAAATTGAAGTTTAAATGTGAGTGTTTTTCAGATTTTTGAAATTTGAGTAAGCGGGGAAAATTTTCAAGTTTCCCAACTTTTCCATTCTGATTTTCCTATAAATAGTTTCTCATATCATTCATTCATTGTAACTTTTTCTTGAGAGAGGAAAATGTGGAGCACTGTATAATTATTTCCAAGTTATTTGTTTCTGGGATAAGATCTCAAAAGAAGATCAGACACCTGAAAGTTTTGTTTATTGGACTAAGGAATATCATATTAAACGTTTAAGTAGAGTTTGAGTTTTGCGGATAAAGATTAAAAAGTATTATATTGTGTCAATCATATTGATTCAATCAGACTAAAGAATATCAGACTAAGTTTTTTAGTAGAGTTTGAGTAATGCAGATTTTTAATGAGTTCATCATACTGAGTCCATCGGACCTAGCCTCATCGGATTGAGAGAATAAGATCTAGAAAAATCAGACTAAATATCTGGACTGAGCATTTGTGGATCAGTTTGAACAAAGTCTTTATTCTTTTGTTTTGGATCAATTATTTTTTAAGAAACTTTGTAAACTGATAAGAGTTAGTATAATATTTCTTATCAAGAGATAGAAGGTTTCTATCAGGAGTTGTCACAACTTGTATTCACTTCTTCATAGTAGTGAATTTTCATAGACCCATAGAGTGACTATGGAATGGATGTAGGTTCTCATACTAAGGACGAACCTTATAAATCTTGTGTGATTTACTTGCTTTCCTACTTTTTCATGCATGAGTATTTACTAAAATTTGATAAGGAAATAAATCTTAACAGGTTGCGGGGGCTAAGTTTCTAAAAAAATTAAACTCATAAAAAGCAAACAACTGATTCAACCCCCCCCCCCACAAACACACACACACACCGCTCAGTTGTTATTTAATCCTTTGGAACTTCAATTGGTATCAGATCGAAGGTTCCCTTATTGAATCCTTATCATGGATAATATCAATTATTTCAATAGTATAGGAATTCCTATGTTTGATGGAAAAAATTATTATGGATAGAAAAATAGGATGATTCCTTATCTCTCATCTCTTGGCCTGGAAGTTTTTGATGCTTCTACAATTGGTTTTCCTCCTATTGAGAAAGATTCCCAAATGGATTTTTTTTAGAAGAGAAATGTTGAATTTGATGGAAAAGATAGAAATTTTATCCTTATTTTCTTATAATAAAATGTTTATATGAAGTTCATGAATCTAAAAACTTCAAATAGTATGTGGGACAAGATGGAAAGTGTTTTTGGAAGTAATACTAAAGTGAAGGAAGCAAATATACAAATATGGAATAGTAAGTATGAATACATCAAAATGAGAGATGAGGAAAATATTGAGGAGTACTTCACCAGATAAAATGAAATTGTTTGAAACATTAGAGGATTCATAGATGTCCTAGAATATTTTACAATTGTGAAGAAATTAATGAGAAACTTTCTAGACAGGTTTGATCCTAACATTTCCTCTTTAAAAGATAAGGATGATTTATCTCTTGATTAATTGAATAAATTTATTATTGATTGTGAAATGAGGAAAGCTCCAATGTTCAAAAAAATATGAAAGATTAAATGGATTTTGATTCCATGAGAAAAATGAAAATACAAGATATTAAAGATATTGATCTTTGTGACTCTGATGATAATGAGGATGAAAAGTTGAATGATAAAATCATGTATCTTATTTATAAGAACTGTCAAAGAGGAAGAGGAAAGTATGAAGATAAACTTCCTCTCAAATGTTTTAAGTGTGGTGGAATCAGACACTTTTCTATGAATTATACCAAGAAGAAATTTGGATAATATTGAGATGATTCTGATGAAAAACCTCGATGAAAGAAGTGAAACAAAATTTATAAAGAATAAAATTCATCCAACAAATCTAAAAATAAGTTTACTGGGATCAATAGAATTATTTTGAGTAAGAAATATGAATCGGATTCAACTGAAAATGATTCCTTAGGTGATGAAAGTTTAGAAAATTTCAGAAAATTCATTTCAGAATTTGAGAAAGTTGAATAATCCTCAAATAGTAAAGAAGAAGATGGTGAAGAATATTACAGAGAGAATCGGCTCAGAACATAACTTCTTGCATGTATTGAGAAAAAAAATCTCTCAAGAAAGAAATTAGAATGATAAAGAAAGACAATGAAAAATTGTTGAAGAAAGAAAATATGTCATCAAGTATAAGGAAGAATACATTCAGAAGATCTTAAGTTACAAACTAAGAATTGCTAAATAGGGAAAGATGGTTGAAGATATCAATAAGAAGCTAGAATCTAAGGAAGAATAAGTTAACAAGTTTCAATAAAAACTTCTTGAGTCTGAAATTACCTTGAGTAAAATGAATGAAAACTTCAAAAAATATTTTTAAATAAAAGATGAGACTTTTAAAGTTGATGAGAAATCTCAAATCAAGAATCAGGTTAAATCCTTACCCACTAAAAATAATATTCCATCTAATTTTTATAACATTTCAGGTTCTGGAAAAATTATTGGGAAAACTTCTGTGGAAAAGGGGTTTAAAAAACTTATTTCATCTATAAAAGATGAAAACCCACTCAAGAGGAAATATGGTCCACGTCCTGAGTATAATAGAGTATAAAGAAGTTATAAACATCAATAGAGTTTCTAGAGATAAAGATATTTCTTCAGTAGAAAATAAAGGTTTGATGGCTATTACTGGTGTTGTGGAATATATGGGCACAAAGATTATAGTTTTTGGCATAACTTTTCACTTCCTTGAATACATTTTGAACAAATGGAAATCAATGGTGGATGAAGGTTGAGTAACTTTTCTTATCTATAGGAAGTTAGAAAAGAAAAAACACAAGATGTTAGAAACCTTCCAATAAAAAATCAATTTAAATTTCTGGAAGAATTTTGTGGAAGATTTGATGATGCTGGTCATCATGCTGAAAGATGTATGACACTATTTTTGGAACAAATTTCTTATGGTAGAAAATAAAAGGAAGATGGAAAGAAGAAAATTGAGGAAAGAGACTTTGTTATTGAGATAGATTTCAAAGCAAGTAAAAGGTAAAAACCATGGATACTTCATAGTGGTTTTTCTTTACATATTAAAGGTGATATAAAAATCTTAAAACATGTTGAAATTCATGATGGAGGAGTTGTTACCTTCGGTAATGATAGTTCCTTAAAAATCATAGGAATCAGAATGGATGAGATTGAAGGAAAAAAATTGAAATCTAAGGAATTTTTATTCATTGATGGGATAAAACATAACTTACTTAGTGTGAGTCAACTTTGTGATGATGTAAAATAAGTAATCTAAAAAAATATTCATGTTTTATTAAAAGTATAAAATATGAAAAAGTTATTGAAAAAGGAGAAAGAACCAGTGGGAATCTCTTCCAAATAAAAGAATTTAACAACTCTTATTACTTGAGTGTTGAATATGAAAATAAGTTGTGATACTGAATACTTGGACACCTTGGGTAGAAAAACATTAACAAACTTTCTAAATTTGATTTTGTTAAAAACTTTCCAAAATTGAAAAGAAGAGAATAAGATGTTTGTGTAACTTATCAGAAAGGGGATATGACTAAAAAAGTCATAGAGTTGAGATTCAATATACCAGATTTCTTGAGATTATTTATTCCAATTTATGTGTATCGATGAGACATCAATCAACAAAAGGATTGTTATAATTTATCACTTTTATTGATGATTTCACTCATATTAAAAACATCATGTTTATGAAACAAAAGTTAGAGGCTATGGAAATTTTTAAGTTTCTTAGGAAATAAGTGGATAAATAAATTGGGGTTTAAATAAATAAGTTGAGAACAAATAATGGTACCAAATTCAAAAGAAATACTTTTAAAACTTATCTGAGAAATAATGGTATCAAATATCAATATAGTGCTCCCTATACTCCATAACAAGATGGATTAGTAGAAAGAAAGAACAGAAGTTTGGTGGAAATTGGAAGAAGTATGTTATAAGAATAAAAACTTTCAAAGTTATATTGGAAATAAAATATTAGTACTACAGTACATGTTCAAAACATATTCTTTTTGAGACCGGAAACCAACATGAATTCATTATGTATTTTGAGTCAAATTAAATGAATAGTGTAAAAATTGACATTAATGATATTTTATAAAAATAATATTTTATTAAATTGTTTAAAAAACATAAAAAAAAATTAAAATATGACAAGGTGGATAAAATATGGTCAAAAATTACATCCCTTGTCCATTTAAGAGTCGATTTTCACCTTATTTGTAAAACTATAACCCTTTAAGAGTGAAAAATATGTTGTTGCGGTTAAAGTTAAAATAGGTTAACTAAGGGGTTAAACTAAAATATAAGGTTAAAAAACTACTTATACTTATCAACATTTTATATGCTTATGATATTTCAACCATATCCTACCCTATCTTCAAATTTCTAGCCATTTGGATGCATTTTTATTGAGGATGACTTCGTTATATTTTAATTTTTTTTTAAATTCCAAGAGTTTCATTTACCTCACTTATAAAATGAAACCCCTTTATCTCAATTCTTCACACAACTTTGATTCATATAGCTAAACTAAACCCTTCCCATTTATCTTTTAAACATCCTTAGAAAATTTATATAGGTGATTTTCTTCTCAAAAGACTAACCCTGGATTCCATAAGAAAAGATATAAAAGAGGTCTCCCAAAGAAGAGGTAATCATATTTACTGAAGTCTTTCAATTTATTTCTTATTTTACCTCCACTAAATCTATGGTATTATTATAAAATAATATTTTTAGTGTCCTAAATATATTGAAATTTTATTATCATTATTATAACACAATTATCTATATGAAAACCCATATCTTTATTACACATTAATTCATGATTTATTACATAAAGTTTCACTTAATACAACACAAAAGATAGAGAGGCCTAGTTTCTTTGGGAGATTAGGTACATAACATAGCATCATAAAACTGGGATACAAAGACTTTATTGAAAACTTCCTTATCATGCTCTTAAATTTTCACCGCTCTTCTAAGACTGCATGGGATAACCTGGGGACATATATAAGAATGGGGTGAGATATAAATACCAGTAAGGGAAGAAACAAAGAATTTCATAGAGTAAAACAATAAATGTGATCCAAGTGGCATCACAATGTAACATAAGAGGTTATAATCATGATCATAAACAATGAGTCATGATATAACATGATAGCATAAAGACAACATGGGAATTTGGAAACAACTTAAAACATGGAATCATAAGCATAAGTCAAGTTTAACCACCAAGACATCATACCATAGTGTGATTAGGATATCCTATAGTTCACATTACATGGAATATCATTATATTAAAACATTACCCAATGCATTGGTGTGCTATCTTGGTGCACCATTCATAATCATGTCATGTGCATGCATAAGCGAACCACCTAGATCATATAACATAAGAATATATTTCATCCCTATTAACCCCACAATTGATAAGTGTAGGTTACATACATGGAATTATTCAATAAAATAAGTATAGGTATCTTCATATAGGTGAATACTTTTGATTAAAAATGGGTATGGGAATTCACTTCACAATCGTTTGGTATGAAAAATCACAGTGAAATTGCAATAACATAACTACAGTAAATAAAGATTCATAAAATGGTTTAATGAGAGATAAATGGGTCTCTCATCATTTGGAAATAAAAAGGATATTATGAGGGATGTGTAAAAACATATCCCAACATTAGGAATTGGAAATAAAAAGGTATAAAATAAATAAGGTGCTTGAGTAAAGAGAATGACATGATCCCTTACCTTGAGAGGGTGTTTCCAAAGGCTTGTAGGGAGCTTCTTGAGAGATTGGGGGCACCTTGGGAGGTCTCTAGAGAGGAAAAGGAAGATTAAGGATGTTCTCCAAGGTTTTTGAGTGAATATAAAAGGGAACTTGGGTGGTTTTATATAGGAAAAGAGATGGGGATTCTTTATTATTTATTAAACTTAGGTTTTGGACTCTATACAATAAAGTAGTCAAAACTATATACCTTATCATGGTTTTTTCCCATGGTTTCTTCCAAATAGGAGGGTTTTTAATTATTTTTTAATATCAAGAACTGAATTTATTAAAATATTAACCTTTTTGATGTGGAAGTGAGTCATGTTCATAAAGAATTTATTTTAAAACATTAATATATATTCTAGGTTTTTGAGGATTCATAAATGCTATATAAAATTAATAAAATAACCTAAAAATATATTATTTTAAAGGATGAATATATATTTGGTTGTTAATAAATTTTATGTCATATATTATATCACTTTTTGGTCATTATTATTTCATAATACATATCGTATATTTATACCATATTTAATTTTTACCCAAAAATTTGACTCTCAGAAAATTATGAAAAAATCACCATTGGAAAATTTCAACATGATGAATACAAAAATAATATTTTTTTTATCCAAATAAATCTCTAAATATGAGAATTTACATTTTTAAATAAAAATCCATATTTATTGAAAAATACTAGTTTTTATGACAATTACAGTTTGCTAATCCTTATAAAAAATTATTTTTGACTTCATAAAATTATATTATCAACTATACTTAGTAAATATTATTTAATATTAATATTTTATTAAAAAATCATTTATTTTTAAAATTAATTAATTATTCAAAAGTAATGTATTAATTGAAATTGCTTATTAACCAAAAATAAAATTCGAGTTTTGTTGTATTGAAATCTAATTTTTATAAAACTCATTATTTCATCATTTTATAAAGTAAAATCAACAAGGAAGAAATGTAATCATTATTTCATAGAAAATAAAATATACATATTCATTTTGTTAGGGTCAAGATACATATCTCTTTATTACGCTAGCGAATTTCCTAAGGGTAAGGTGTGAAACTGTGAGATTTTCTTAGGGTGGTTCGGCAAACATGGTTTGATTCATGATCTTGATGAGTCTAAAATTCTCCCATAAACAGTTTCACTCAATCATTAGGTTTTGATTCTTGGTTTGGGCTTGTTCAAGGGAAAATTCTAGAGATGTTATCTCCCTTAAAATATCTGATAAATGGGATGCATAGGGTATAATCCTTCTGGTTGAGTCCATCACTTACTTTATCTATGTTAATGGACTTTATCATAACCCTTAACATATATTAATCATAATATCACTATTCAATGGCTATGTAATTAATGGTTATGATACTTAATGGTCTTTTTAAATCTGAAAGGATATAACCAAAGAAGTGAATGTGTTTTCTATAACCATGTTATATAATAGGAAATTTAATTCAATCACAAAGGGAAGTTAATTTATATAATTTTAGGTCATTACAATCCATCCTCCTTTCCATCAAATGGAAAGTGAAAGTATCATTCATGCGTAGGTACGACTTATTGTCTACATGTAGCGATACAATTCATTTTTCATCACCATATTTTATGGATGGTTATTGGGATGGGTTTAATGTTTATATATGACACTTATGACATAATAGTGCTTCTAGAATTATAATATCACATCTATATCCTTACTTTACAATCCATTGGAAAATAATAATTTTGTTCGTGTATACGTGTGGATTACCACCTCCCCGAAGCAATGTGATACCTTTTTCATTTACATTTTATATGTATGGTAATAAGTATTTATTAATGAATATATATGATTAATATGTTATAATAATGATTTTGTAAAGGTTAATTATTATTTACCTTTGTTTTGTTTTGTCTTTAGAAAAGTGAAAACAACGCTCATGTGTACGTACGGTCTACCATCTCCATGAACTGTGTAATTAATTTTATATCTCTAACTTTTATAGATTAATCTAAATACATATCTTATGAATATATATTATATGTATATCATGGATAATATTTTAGAGATGATGTAACCATGATCAAATTATAAGCACCAAAACTATCGAACAAAAACAAACATGAAAAATGAAGTAGTTATTACTTGAAACAATGATTTTAACAATGAATTGTTATTAAATAGGTGATAAAAGATTATAAGTAAATAATATATGGTTTGATATATATGGGTATGGTTCTATAGTAAATTTATAATAAATTTATATTTATTATACAGTAGGTTCAGACACGTGTGAATAAGTTGAACCTGGGGTAAGGGTTTATTTCATAATATTATCATTATTCAAAATTGTTTATGTTTAAGTCTCTATTGGGGAAATGAGTTGATATTTATATCTTAAACCCTCTCAAATTTATTCTCCTTTTTTATTTCTTTAAATTATAAGTTTTCCTTTCATTTTCCACTCTTTAAGTACTCAAGATACTGAAATCATGTTTTTAAGGAAAATCGACTATGTTTTTATATACAGTTGAGAATATTTTTACTATTCTAAAATTATCTTTTAAAGATACTTTTACCCATGTTTTAATTTTTAAAATGGTTTAAAAGGAATATTCTTGTCATTTTATAAATGAGTTACTTTTTCATCATTTTACAAAGTGTGAAAGGAATATTTTTTTAACTTATATGGGGTGAATGGAATTTCCTACCATCATGAATGATCATTGATTTGAAACTTTCTTTAAAAGTTTACAAGGTTATTTTAAAAGAAAACTTTTTCCTTAATATTTGGTAATTTTTTAAATAAGTGTTTTCAAAGTGAAAAAGGGTATTTTCCTCTAGAAAATTTCTAGTGAGATTTTGAAAGTATTTTCATGTATATCAACATCCTTTGTTGAATATTATGTTTTACTAAATTTATAATCTTATAATACCATATTTCATATTTCTATGGATAGTTTATGATCAGCTTTATTGGGGAAAGTATTAATATTTTGTGTGCTAGATCTTCTAATATGGACAATTATTGATTTTTTTAAGTCATGTTGATTAAGTTATGTTGTTTATTCGTATGATGAATACATTGGAATTATTAAGTTATGGGTGTGGATTGCAATTACATATCCCTTCGATGTATCGGTATGTCTAATGAGACAAACTAGCTTGGTTATTTGGTCGATGCCTTTGAAGAATCCTGCCTTAGATGCCACTCAACTTGGCCCCGAGATAGCGGCTACAAGACCTCAAGTGCGCCTCCCTAAATGATAAAGGTTGCTAATTAGAAACAAGGTCCTAGGGTGTTTCCATTAGGATACTATTCCCTCATTTATCAGAGTATGGTATAGTAATATATATATATATATATATATATAATGTAATAAACAATAGAAGACAGTAGCGGAAAGAAATAAATTACCATGCAAGATAAATAAATAACTGGAAGAAGAAGAATAATCCTTTAATACCAAATGATTATGGTTTCCACGATGCTATATGAAATGAGAGTACATGAGAAACAAGGGATACATGCATATACTACATGTTATACAAAAATACAAAAAAGACCAAAAATCGCTACAACAAGCATCTCGAGCATAGGCTCGGTCCTCTTCCCCTATACTCCATCCTAGCTGTAAATCAATCAAGAATCAGAAGACGCACACTTACCTTTATCTATACATACAATCTTGAAGTCTGTTTGGGTACCAATGGCGACCCAAACAGGGTGTGAGATACTATCTCAGTAGGTTTCCACCCATGATGTCTAGGCCAATCCATTTCATGAAATAATAAATGAATTGTGTGACATAAAAATAAATGCAGGGAAATAAATAAATAAACACTTCGGTCTGAGTTCCTAAATGGACACCCATCTAATACCACCTACTTCATCCTAAGTCAGATGCCTGAACCAAGGTATTTTTACAAATGTTATGATAATAACATAGGCCATCATGATGAAACAATCAAGGTAGAAAGACCCCGAGCTTGTGCTTTATCTTGACGGTCACATTCCCATCTCATCATTCAAACATGCTCAAGATATAAATAAGAGACATCATATGTGTACAAGAAATAAATCCATAAAATCCAAAGGTGGAGTCCTGATCCCGTCCAGGGTGATCTATAAAGAATATCAAGGATAGCTACAGGAGTCTCCAATATAACCAATTTCATTGAGTTTATCCAAGGCAGCCCATAAAGGCATCCCTTGTATCACTCATGGCATGGTGAACTCTGATTTTTTACTAAGTGTCTCTCATAGGGGACCAAGTATCACCTGAGTCATGGAGTAGCCATCATGCCAATGAGTCTATACATAGTTTCTCTCCTAGGGAACTGATGTCACTCACAAGTATAAGCAATCCGCCCGGAGAGCCCGTACAAGGAAAAGCCAAAGGATTACTCCCGACATGTCAAGTAAATCCAAACTGAACATGGTGATTCCACCCATGGTTTCCTTAAATCGAAACTCATGTTATCCCTCGGCCCGTTGTAGGAAAGCATAGCATCCAAGGCACATATATCACATGTCATCAAAAAGAATGGTAATATCACATTCTAACAAGCTAGACAAGCATAACATCCAACTCAATCCAATTAGTTATGGCATGAAGAAATAAGTACATGGAATTATAAATGAGATTAAGGTATAAGGCACATATAATGAAATATGAAATAATCATAAGCATTGAGTACAAGGATACTAGGAAAAGCACATTTGGCATTTAGCCCAAGCACAAGAGGCATGATATAAGGCAAAAGCATTTGCACTAAGCACTAATCATTTGGCATAAGGCCTATAATATGAGTAATGATGTTGAACATGAACAATTCACCAAAAGGGGGACTAAGTCATGTATTATGACTCATTTCAATTCAAATTATAAATTAATGCATTTAATCAAGATGCAACTCACACACACAAGGTAGTTCACAATTTATGTCATGGGGAAAATAGGCCACTAAGGTGAACACACCCAAATGGGTGGCCAACGACGAGGTGGATGACCCAAGGATGGTTTTCTCCACAATTTGGGGTCGCACATTACAAGGTAAACCAATTTAATTAATTTATTAAACAAATTTGAAGCGTTGTCGGAAGGGTTCGGTGAGTGGCATGACAATGCATCATTTAAAATGTGATGAAACGAGCGGAAAAGACCTATACCGCCTACCTTGATATAGTACCACTCCACCCATCTATTTTTGAAGTTTTAAATGATCTAGGATGGGATAAATTGAAGAAATCACCCAATTCCTTGAAAATAGGGCAAAAGCAACCACACCTAAATAGCGCAACAAAGGATAAAAGAAATCCAAAATAAAAGGGAGAAGATTGAAGAGCTTACTAAGGGATTTAAAACACTTATGATCAAAATAGATTTGGTCACCAGATGAAGGATGTAGCTTGAAACCTATGGAGGAGGAAGGAGGGAGAACATGCATGGAAGATGAGGGATGCACCACTGGAGAATAGAGGGAGAAAGAAGGGTGGATTAATATGTTGCGAAAACATAAGGAGAAACAAAGAGAAAAAATGATTCATAGAAGAGTAAAAGGGAAAAAACAAAATAAAAAGATCCTAGACATAGAGATTATGTGGTTCGGTAAATGATCCCTACATCCACGAAGAGGCATAAATATCACTATGAAATCTGGGAGAACAATTACAAGGAGATCTCTTCGATTTTCTAAAAAACAGAAACCCTAGCCCGAAATGGGATAATAAGGAGGACGGAACACTATTCCACCAACCAGACAGAAAGTTTGATGTGATGCAATGAAAATTTCTTGAAAGTCCACATCGCTACACTACCACGTCCACCTAAGTTAAAAGTGCTATAGTGGATGATGGCTAGAAGTCCACGAATCTATAGAACGGTGTCTCTAAAGTTCGACCTGCTATAGTAGTCATACCAAAGTCCGCACGACTACAGTTCCCTATTAGTTTAGGCCAGTTAGCTCTACAACAGTTGGTCGGGTATGCTACAGTGACCCCAAAATTTGGGTTGGGGCCCTTCAACCCCCAGAGCAGGGGTGCATTGCCCCCTACAACCCCTAATGGGATCACCATGGAGCTCGACCCGTAGAGTTGTGGCCTAGTGCACAGTATGAGTTGCAAGAATTCGGCCCAACATCATCCAAAGAAAATCAGGCTACATCGATCCAACATAAAATCATTAAAGAAGGTAAAAATTGTCAATTTACCCACACATAAAGTGGTTCATGGTAAACCGCTATGTACAAAACCTCTACAGCACTGCACAGTCATGCACCTAGGGTCGCATGGTTGTAGACAAACTGTGCATCCCCCATCACCCTACTATCTACAACCACATGGTTTAGGTAAACCATGTGGCCCAATGTGCCTCTTTAATTTTTGGGGCTTCGGGATCTGAATAAGCCTTGGATTCCCTCAAGGCCTCCTGGACTCTATTAGGCATCGTTATTAGAACTGAAAAAAGGAATTAAAACAAAAAATAAATGGTCCATACCTTTGATAAAATATGAGACATTACAACCTCCTATCCTTAAGACAACTCGTCCCTGATTTTCCCTTCTAAGAGTGGTAAGAAGTCATTTGAGAAAAGATCTGGCCACCGCGCACGTACATCGGTCTCCCACTCGTAGGTCTCATCTTGTACACATTTGTGTTTCCATAGCACCCAGACCAGAGGAACTGACCTGCCTCAAAGAGTATTTTTGATCTGATCAATGAAACATATCATATGATTATCAAAGGATGCATCCACCTCCAGTTCGATATCCTTAGGTTCAAATGAATGAGATGGGTCAGGATGATATTTTCAAAGTTGAGATACGTGGAAAATATCATGCATGGAATGGTACCTTTAACATAGCAGCAACTGATAGGCTATAGGACCTACTCTCTCCACTATCTGGAAAGGCCTGACATACTGAGTCGATAAATTTCCCTATCTTGTAATTCATCTATGACCCAATATAGGCGAAACACGTAGGGAGACCCGATGTCCCACCAAAAACTAGAGAGTTCTATGGTGACGATCGATATAATAATTTTTCATAGACTCAGCTATATACATACACTTTTGAATCAGTTGTACTTTCTCTAAAGTATCCTAAATGAGACGAAGACCCAGTAGTGTTGCCTCACCCACCTCTAGCCAGCACAAAGGTGAACGGCACGATCTATTGTAAAGGGCCTCATATGGATACATCAGTATTGTTGCCTGAAAGTTGTTATAGGAAAACTCTACTATAGGTGTATACTTTTCCCATCAACCTCCAAAATCAAGGATGTAGGCCCGAAGCATATCCTACAACACCCGTATCGTCCGCTCAGACTGCCCGTTGGTCTGAGGGTGTATGTTGTACTCAAGAGAAATTGTGAACCTAGTGCCTTCTACAACCCTTTCTAGAACCGTGAAATAAAATGGTTGTGTTGATTAAAAACAATAGAACGGGGAACACCATGAAGGTTCATTATCTCCCAGATGTATATCCTTCCCAACTCATCAATAGAGAAGGTTTCTCGAATTGTAAAAAAGTGTGAAACCTTTTTCAACCTATCGATGATCACCCATACTACATCGCCGCCTAAAAGGGATATCGGAAAAACTATCACAAAATCTGTGGTGATGTCATTCCATTTCCACTTAGAAATGGAGAGAGGTTGTAGAAGCCCAGTAGGCTGGTGGCGCTTTCCCTTCACCTGTCGACAGGTGGCGCACCGAGTGATAAAACATGTTATCTTCCTCTTCATCCCTGGCCACTAATACTAATGATGCATGTCTCGATACATCTTAGTGACATCATGATGAACATCCCAAACATAGGAATGTGATTCCTTCATCAACTCTTCTCATATATCAGAAGTCACCCATACACGGCCATGAAAGAGTAGGGTTTCACATGTGACGATCTCCCTCAAAACAAGTCCCTTGGAATTAGATAACTACATCATTCGAACCTACTCCAGAAGGGAGGATGCCACTACTAGAGCTGCTAAGACTGGTTTCCCATGTTGTTCCTGAACCTCTAGATGCATTTCAGAGAATAGAACCATTAATGGCCACTCACTATTGGACTCCTTGATGGCTCGCGTCTGAGTCTTTCGACTTAAGGCATCAGCTACGACATTTCCCTTTCCGGGTGTGTAAGCAAGCTCAAAGTCGAACGATTACTAGTATTCCAACCACTTGTGTTGACTCAGATTCAAGTCTCATTATGTGGAGATGTATTTGAGACTCTTGTGATCTATGTAAATGATGAATCACTCACCCAATAATTAGTTCCTCCAACAGCGTAGAACATGAACCATGACCACTATATCGAGGTCGTTCATAGGGTAATTATGCTCATAAGGCCTCGGCTAGCAGGACCCATATGCCATGACTTGATCACCCTGCATCAGAACTTCACCCATTCTGATTTCTGAAGCATTAAAATAGACTGTATAACTTATGTATGGATCTGTTATAATCAGGATCGATGCTAAAGTCAGTCTCCCCTTTAACTCCTAAAAATTGGTCTCACAAGCTTCAAACCAGATGAATTTCACACCTTTTTTTCAAGCCTGTAAGAGGATCTTCCAAATGTGAAAAGTTCTGGATGAATCTCCTATAATAACTAGCTATCCCTAAGAAGCTTTGTATGTCAAACAAATTCTTGGGTTGCTCCTAGGAAACCACAATACTCACCTTTTTTCTGGATCAACTGACACGCCTTCTTTAGATATGATATGACCCAAGAATTGAATCTTGATAATCTAAAAGTTTCATTTATTGAGCTTTACATATAGTTGGTTCCCTATTAGTGTATTAAACATGATATCAAGATGATTGGCATGGTTGTTTATAGTGCGATAATACACTAAGATGTCATCTACAAAGACCACCATAAAGGAATCAAGATACGGTTGGAAAACCCGATTCATCAAGGCCATAAAGACTACTGGCATGTTCGTCAGACCGAACAGCTTGAACAGATGCTCATACAAGTTATACCTAATCTAGAATGTTGTATGCAGTATGTATGATGGCCTCGCATGCACTTGATAGTAGCCCGACCTCAAATCGATCTTGGAGAAAATGATCACTCCTCGACGATGGTCGAAGAGGTCATCAATTCAAGGAATTGGATACCTATTTTTCACCATAAGTTGGTTCAGTCGATGGAAATCCATGAAAAATCTAAGGGTATCGTCTAAATTCTTAGAGAAAAGGACAGGTGGATCCCAAGAAGATGTGATGGGTCTAATAAAACCCTTAGCCTCTAGATCTTCAAGCTGATTTTAGAGTTCTTGGAGCTTTGTAGGTTTCATCCTATAAGGAGGAATAGACATTGGTGCCGCACCCAGCACAAGCTCAATGGTGAAATCAACCTGCCTCTTAGGAGGTAATTCAGAGAAATTTTTAGGGAAAACATCCCTGAAATGATCCACAACTAGAGGGAATTCTACTAACTGCATTACCTAGTCTCTCATAAAGAGACTTTCCAATTGAGTCATCACTCCACCTGGCCCATTACGCTTGGGTACAACTCAGCTTTCCTGGATTTCCCATTCACCCTTATGGATATACATATTGCCCTCAGGTGATGTTAAGGATACCCTTCGGTGATAGAAATCCACTTGGGAAAGATAAGGCACAAGCCAGTCCATACAAAGAATGACGTCGAATTCGGTCATCTAGAAGATGAAGAAACTCCAAAAGAAATGGCACCCACCTATTTCAAGGGGGCACTCCTGAAACTAGAATATGCACTCAATTATGACCCCTAATGGCATGTTGAGAGACATAAGGCCATAGAAGTACTCAATTGAAAGGCTAAGATTTTCCACAACCATATTAGATATAAAAGAGTGTGATGAACCTGTATCAAACATGGAAGATACTAGAGTAGAGGCTATCAGAATAGTACATCTAATTATAGATGGACCTAGACTCTACTCCTCAGGTGCAGGATGCACTGCATAAATATGACTTGGACCCTATCCCTAGGATGCTACCTGACTAACCTTACCAGATCCACTCTACTGACACTGAAGCTCTAGGGCCTAACTACCTCAGCCACAACCACTACCACCTCATCCTGATCAGATAGTAGAAGACCAAATCCCAACCTGACTTGGAGTCTCATATATTGTACCTAATAGAGGTTTTAGTATGTATGATGTTGGAGGAAAAGATTGGCAGAAGTTTTGAAGGTGACCCATCCTTCCACAAGGTCTGCACTCGATTGGGTTTCTCATGTACTGAGGCTTCTTATGGAATGGCCTTTCACATTGGTGAAACACTATAAATCTATTAGTGCATGTCACTGTTGGAACCACTTTGTGTATAAGGTTGTATTTGTTGTCAATAGTTGTCAATGCAGATCAAAATGAAGGTGATCATGAAATACTCCGATGAAGTAGAGGAGTGGTGATTCAGATGATTGTTGTGCTGATCTTAAGTTCAAAGAACATGTGTCAAAGGTGATACATTGTTTACAACAATGAAGAATGTGAGGAGTAATCCATTCGAGGATGATTAAAGAAGAATGAGGTTTTTGGATGAAGACCATGCAATTACTCATGATTGCATGAGAACCATGCTAGAGACTTCTTGACGGATTGAATCACATGCTTTGCATGAAGTTGATCATGACAGTTGATGAAGAAGACAATGTGCCAATGAGTTGAGGTGATCGTGCTTGTTGACAAAGAAAACAAACGACATACAAATTTGTTGACAAAGGAGATTCCATGGTGACATGTCGAGTTCAAGAGTTGTGGTCAACGATATATGTTTGATTCATGAACTTCGACAGAGGAATGGATGATCTGGAGGTGGTACAAAAAGATCAGATACAAGGTGGCGCTGTTTCCCAGTGTTTGCCAAATTTTTGGGCCTCAAAATCGGAAAATGAAGACATGGATTGTCTGCAAAAGGAGGTTCGCACAAAAAGGAAGTGGTGCGCGAAATATAAGAGGCTTGCGCGAAATACTTGAGTTGGGTGCGCAAAATTAGCGGGTTGCGCGAAAAATTTAAGTGGCGCGCGAAATAGCGGATGAAGTATTTCGCGCAAAAGATGTTTCGAGGTCCGAAGCTCAGAAAATGGCAAAGGCATGAGGTGCGCGAAATTATGGAGCAGTGCGCGGAAAATGGTTGTGCGCGGAAGATTTGTATTTCGCGATCAAAGAGGATTACGTGCTCAAGGAGGGTTTTTCGCGCGGGGTCGATTTTGCCTATAAATATGAAGTGACCCTCCTCCATTCAACAGAGTTCAAGACATAGAAAATACCCGAGCTCTGGTGCACGAAATTGAAGTTAGAAAGGGTGTTGCGCGTAAACTTAAAGTTTGCGCGTAAAGTCAGATTGCGCGAAAAGCAAAGGCTGCGCAGAAAGTTGGTGATTGGCGCGTAAAAGGAAGATTGTGCGAAAAGTGGATTTCGCGCAAGAGTAGTGAATTGCGCGCAAGGAAGTTTCCAGGCTGCGCGTAATATTTGGAAGTTGCGCGAAAAAGGAATTTCGCACAAACCATAGAAATTGCACGCAAGACACCGTAAGGGTTGCGCGTAAAAATTGAGGTTGCCTGGTACATCCGGTGCAAAGTGAGATTCATCTGCGGGTGAAAGTTGGACTTCAACAGAGCATCTACATACAGAGGAAGATGCATTCCTTCATGAAAATGAAGAGACCTACAGGTCTATAAATTGTTACTGAATCCCTTCCAAGAGCAGTGAGCTTAGGAAGAGGAAGAAGGTGATCCTCTCCACCGGCAGTGAGCCAGGGGGAGTCAACGGGAGTGACCCGAGGGACGCAGTGAGCTATCCCTAAACAATTGTAAAGGAAGTGAGCCTGGGACAGAGTGTCTGTACCCGAACATTTGTATCCGCAGCTAGTGAAGTATAGTGGATTTAGGTACGACCGGCAACCTGTCGGCGTATACTCCTTGGACGTAGCCCTTGGTGGTGAACCAAGTAAAAATAGTTGTGTCATCTGTCTCTGCATGTGAATGTTTAATTGCTGATCATATCCATCATACAGGTTTAAGTAGTTCCTACCAACGTGGGAACAAGATCCACAACTAAAAGAAGAAAAAGTTGCCACCCTGATTCACCCCTCCCCTCTCAGGGTGTCCCGGGGTCCTACAAGTGGTATCAGAGGGAAAGGTTAACGTATGTTGGATATTCTCCAGTAATTCTATTGAGAAGAGGATTTGAGTTTCTTTCCTAGAGTCAACAATGAAGAGCAGTCTTGATAATGACACAGTCATTTCTGAGCAGAAATCTATATCCACCAAGACTTTGACAAATAGGAAAAAGAAAGAGAAGAAGATGATGAAGAAGTCCCCCACATCCAAAGAAGATATAGTGTCTTGTTCTCCATGCCATTCTAATAATGAAGAAACATTAGGCTTGGAAAGTATCAAGAAGGTGGCTCAGAACTCATCCAGAGGAAAGGATGATACCCCTAATTCGGGCTTTCAGGAAAAACTCAGAACATATCTGCATGATATTCCAGAAGAAAGGGTTGCTATTATTTGTAGCCTATTCCAATCTATGCAGGTTGAGATCAATCGATTAGAAAGGGAAGCTGACAATATGGAAAAAGGGTTGGAAATAAAAGTTATGGAAAGTATGAAGCTCATCAAACGGGTGAAAGAATTTGAAGAAGAAGAGGAAGTCAATAAGACTTTAAAAGAAAGGATCCATGCACTTGAAGCTGAGCTGAAGAAGAGCAATGAAGTCAAGAATTTTTGTTTGGAAGAAAATTCCATTAAATTCAGGGAACTTGACTCTTTGTTACAAAACAAAGTTAAGATGAATGAAGATGAGGTTGAAAGGTTGAAGAAGACTTGTGAAGAGAAGATGATCACGATTGAAGATCAGAAGATCATCCTCAATATTGTGGGTCAAAAATTGGAAGCTCAGTTGACCAAGATTGAGAACACACATATTGAGACTTCACAAAAGAATGAAATGAGTGATGCTTTCACTCAATGTTCGTTGGAGGAGTCTAAAGCTGAAATGCCTCCAACATGTGATAAGAAGATTATGACAACTCATGACTATCCACATCAAGAATCAGTTGCTATTGGTACTCAATGCTCACTGGTGGATTCTATTGTCAAAATACCTCCAACATGTGATAAGAAGATCATGACTTCACTCTTTGATCTATCACAAGCAACTGAGAAAGTGAAGGTACCATCCAAACCATCTTGTACTCATATTTCTAAATATACTCCTACAATCAGTGCAGGTGGGAAGAAAAGTTCTAAACAAGTATGGATGAGGAAAGGTGAGAAGAATAAACCTACCACCATGTCTAGGGTGGATGGGAAGAAAAAGGAGGAAGTGGGTTCCTCAAATAGAGAACAAAAGATTAAGCAGATGGCCCAACAACTTAATACAGAAGACACAAAGAAGAAAAGATTTGTGGGTCAATGTTGGTGCTGCAATAGATTTGGGCACTGTGCACTGGATTGTTTTTATAATCCCTTTCATGGAAAAGCACAGGGAAAGCCTATATCAAAGTGGAGGAAGCCGGAGAAGAAGAAGCAACATCCACAGGTCCAGAAGCATCTGTTTACAGCAAACAGATTTGGAATTCTTGATAAAATCTGTGATGCATGCAACGGCAGTGGTCACAAGAATGGTGCATGCCTAGGTCAACAGATATCCAGAGCTGATAAGAACAGAAGACCACACAAGCCATCTAAGTATGAAGAACGTACCTTGGGAAGAAATCAGAAGAATATGGTGAACACACATCTCCCCAAGAAGATATCAAGTAGGCAAGCTGAGAAGACCCATGATTTTAGATCCATGAAATTGAAGGGTCATTCATCCAAGAGAAACACTAAGTGGGATGAATCTCGGATGAACCCATGTGGAAGACCTAAACCAGCTGCAAAAGTTCCAAATGACATATTGGTCATCTGGCCAAAAGATTTGAAAAGAATAAGGAAACTTGAAGATGAGAAGGCCAAGGCTGGTGACAAAGGAAAAGGAAAACTTTCACATGATGAAGACATAGTGCAGGAGAGTTTGCAAACAAAGAGAAACACACGTATCAAAGAAGTTCTGTGTGAGAGATGCGAGAAGTTTGGTCACATTGCAAAAGGTTGCCTAACCTTAATACCAGAGCAAGAAGCAGTCCTTAAGAGGAGTAAGAATGTATCATTCATGATGGCTGCTAAGCGGAACAATTCTCCACACAAAGCAGAAGTGAATGTGAACAGATCCATGCCACACCGAAAGATGTCAGAATACATGTTCAAATGTACAGGCATGAAGACTGGAGTGAACAGAGGAACTTGGTTGAGAAAAGAACCTCAACCAAGCAAGTCTTCTTGATAGCCAAGCTGAAGAAGTTTCCATCCTCAGTAGATTCTTCAATTGATATTCAAAGATTATGATGATGAAGGATCACTCTTGATGAAGATGATGAGGAGTGTTTCCCTTGCGGGGGAGAAGAATGAAGAAGCTTCCATAATCATTGTTTCAATCAATATCAACTCCAGGTGGACTCAAAAGCAGTTATTCTGTGAATTTCTTGAAGAACACACCAATGAAGAAGGTATGTCATTTCTCAATCACTATCCCTTGGTTACTCAGATCAAAGATTATTTTACAAAGGGGGAGTAACTGTATTGATCAGTGACATAAAGAGAATGGAAGTGCCCCAAGGTCACTTATCCTGTCGATTGCACTTGAATGTTTTTGATCTATTTGCTGAAGTGAGTGCAGGAGTTTCAGGTTGATTATTATCTATCATATTTGATCTTCTTATACCTGAAATAAAAGTGGTAAACCCTTGAAGACAAGATACATGAGTTCTCATCTCACGTTGGTATCATGATCTGTGAATAATGGACAACATTGTTGACTTAATCAAATCCTCTTGTTTTCTACATCGAGCATTGCTCAAGTAGACTTAGAGTGAAATGATTAATGAAACTTTGATTAAGTGAGGATTTATACCCTCCCTACCATGCGCTTTGTATTTCTTGTCAATAAGGGGGAGAGAAAGTGAAATGCAGAAGATTCTCATTTTGACATTGACGGATTCATTTCAGAAGATGTTTAAGGTATTGACAACAAAATACAAAGGGGGATATTGTTGGAACCACTTTGTGTATAAGGTTGTATTTGTTGTCAATAGTTTTCAATGCAGATCAAAATGAAGGTGATCATGAAATACTCCGATGAAGTAGAGGAGTGGTGATTCAGATGATTGTTGTGCTGATCTTAAGTTCAAAGAACATGTGTCAAAGGTGATACATTGTTTACAACAATGAAGAATGTGAGGATTAATCCATTCGAGGATGATTAAATAAGAATGAGGTTTTTGGATGAAGACCATGCAATTACTCATGATTGCATGAGAACCATGCTAGAGACTTCTTGACGGATTGAATCACATGCTTTGCATGAAGTTGATCATGACAGTTGATGAAGAAGACAATGTGCCAATGAGTTGAGGTGATCGTGCTTGTTGACAAAGCAAACAAACGACATACAAATTTGTTGACAAAGGAGATTCCATGGTGACATGTCGAGTTCAAGAGTTGTGGTCAACGATCTATGTTTGATTCATGAACTTCGACAGAGGAATGGATGATCTGGAGGCGGTACAAAAAGATCAGATACAAGGTGGCGCTGTTTCCCAGTGTTTGCCAAATTTTTGGGCCTCAAAATCAGAAAATGAAGACATGGATTGTCTGAAAAAGGAGGTTCGCACAAAAAGGAAGTGGTGCGCGAAATATAAGAGGCTTGCGCGAAATACTTGAGCTGGGCGCGCAAAATTAGCGGGTTGCGCGAAAAATTGAAGTGGCGCGCGAAATAGCGGATGAAGTATTTCGCGCAAAAGATGTTTCGAGGTCCGAAGCTCAGAAAATGGCAAAGGCATGAGGTGCGCGAAATCATGGAGCAGTGCGCGGAAAATGGTTGTGCGCGGAAGATTTGTATTTCGCGATCAAAGCGGATTACGTGCTCAAGGAGGGTTTTTCGCGCGGGGTCGATTTTGCCTATAAATATGAAGTGACCCTCCTCCATTCAACAGAGTTCAAGACATAGAAAATACCCGAGCTCTGGTGCGCGAAATTGAAGTTAGAAAGGGTGTTGCGCGTAAACTTAAAGTTTGCGCGTAAAGTCAGATTGTGCGAAAAGCAAAGGCTGCGCAGAAAGTTGGTGATTGGCGCGTAAAAGGAAGATTGCGCGAAAAGTGGATTTCGCGCAAGAGTAGTGAATTGCGCGCAAGGCAGTTTCCAGGCTACGCGTAATATTTGGAAGTTGCGCGAAAAAGGAATTTCGCGCAAACCATAGAAATTGCACGCAAGACACCGTAAGGGTTGCGCGTAAAAATTGAGGTTGCCTGGTACATCCGGTGCAAAGTGAGATTCATATGCGGGTGAAAGTTGGACTTCAACGGAGCATCTACATACAGAGGAAGATGCATTCCTTCATGAAAATGAAGATACCTACAGGTCTATAAACTGTTACTGAATCCCTTCCAAGAGCAGTGAGCTTAGGAAGAGGAAGGAGGTGATCCTCTCCACCGGCAGTGAGCCAGGGGGAGTCAACGGGAGTGACCCGAGGGACGCAGTGAGCTATCCCTGAACAATTGTAAAGGCAGTGAGCCTGGGACAGAGTGTCTGTACCCGAACATTTGTATCCGCAGCTAGTGAAGTATAGTGGATTTAGGTACGATCGGCAACCTGTCGGCGTATACTCCTTGGACGTAGCCCTTGGTGGTGAACCAAGTAAAAATAGCTGTGTCATTTGTCTCTGCATGTGAATGTTTAATTGCTGATCATATCCATCATACAGGTTTAAGTAGTTCCTACCAACGTGGGAACAAGATCCACAACTAAAAGAAGAAAAAGTTGCCACCCTGATTCACCCCTCCCCTCTCAGGGTGTCCCGGGGTCCTACAGTCACATGGATGGAACCCTCGCCTCATGCACCCTCGAAACAACACTTCCTACTGCCATATAAACCATCACCCTGCCTCAGAACTAAACTGCCCTGGATCACGTTGCCATCTTCTATCAGATTCCATTCTGTAATTAGGTCTTGGTTCACTATCTATGTAACAGTATACAAATGGAAGACGTTTACTTATGAGCGAACAGTATACTCAATCCCGTCATCAAAGCGTCTCACAGTCGTCAACTCGTCACCAGTTAGAGATGTAGAAAAATTTTGAAGCTCAGTGAAGCAAGTAGAATACTCAAGCATATTCATAAATCCCTATTGAAGATTCATGAACTCCCTAGAGAAATACTCCCTCAAAGTATATAGAAAGAAGTGATTACAGAAGGTTGTTTGGAATTCTACCTAGACTATACCCCAATGACGCTCATCCTGAGATATGATCTCCCAGCAATGCTTGGAAAAGTCACATAACATGTAGGTAGCGAGCTTGACCCTCCAATCTAGAGGCATCTCTAAATGGTTGAATATCTATACCATGGCTTCCAACGATGACTCAGAAACTTGAGGTCCTCCATCCCCCAAGAATGTGGGAGGATACTGCTACTGGAAGTCTCGAATCGGCTCTACCATAGTAGGGGAAGGTCAGGGAGCACTCTGAACAAACTTCATGAACCAAAGAAAGTTTTCACAGAACTAAGCATCAACGCCTAATGTAGGATTAGCAGGAGGTGCCTTCAGTGGCACTACAGGAGGTATCTCGGGTGACTCAGGGCCCACCACCTCTAGAGTGTTCTCATTTCCACTCTCTTAGCGTACAACATGAGGACATCATGGTGGCATAGATCTACAATTTCCAAGCACGTTCCTTGGATAGGATTTATAACAGATAAGGAAATCAAAGAAGGTAAGTGATAAATAAAAGGGTAGGTATAAGGCCTCCCTATTAGCATGACATAACCATTAGCCTGCTCTGGGATCCAAGTTTGTATGATAATATAAGGTCATAGAATAATCACAAGAGACACAAGAGACATGTCCTACTACCCACTACCAAGTTCGGTTTAGGTTTAGGGTCTCAAATTACACATATAAGGCGATTATTTCTTTTTTAAAATGTGGTATTCATTTGAATTCATTTATGTATTTAAATCCCTTTTTAAATGGTTGAATTTGGTGAATCATCAGTTTCAACTTATAAGGTCACATACACCTTATAAATTGAAATATGGATTCCAATTAATCCTAACCATAGCACATTTCAACCCATGCGACTGATGGTCCATGGATCAATGTGCCACAATGGGCTTCTTAAGACATCTTCATTAACTTATGCAAAAAAAATACTATTAAGTTAAGGCAGACACTTTAAGTTCCAATTGTATTTTATCAGTCCTACAAGGGAAGTTGACACATTTATATATATATATATAACAATCAAATCACTTCAAGGCATAACAAACAAGGAACAAAAATTAATCACATGTAGTACAATAAATGCACCCAGAAAGTAAATATGGCATGGCATAATGCATGAAATTTTAATCCTAAGGTGCCTAATATGATGCATGCTTTGATGTGACCTCATATCATCGGGAAAAAATAATAGATATCCTATCAAGATAATAATAATGCAAAGAAATTGAATCACCCTATGGTGAAATCCATGAAACGATAACAACACAATAATTAACAGCATTTACCCATCCCAAGAAATTTGGGTTTCCCCTGTATGTGGGTTAGCTACTCCCAAGCACGGGCTCATTACCAAATCTCAATATCTTAGTCTCATGTCTAAAACCAAATAGTAAGACGAAAGGAAAAGGTCTTTGATACCAATTTGTAGCCTCCCGCCTCATATTCCACTCAACCGATCCCTGATACGGTGGCCACTAGACCTCAAGCATGCCTCCCTAAACATTAGAGGTTTTCGACTAGTAGTGAGGGACTAGGGCGTTTCTGTGCGGAGTTTATGCCCTCATTGATCAGAGTGGAGTGCGGAAACATATATATATATATATATATATATATATATATATATAATAATGTAACAAACAGTTGAAGAAAGTAGTGGAAATAAATACATAATCATACAAGAAAAATAAACAACTAGCGAAAGAAGAAGAATCTTTTAAGACTAAATTATGATGTTGTACATGATGTTATACAAAATTAACAACTAGAGAAAGAAGAATAATACTTTAATACCAAATTATGATGATGTACATGATGTTATATGAAATGAGAGTACACGAGAATAGAGGATATAGGCATATGCTACATGCTATACAAAAATACCAAAAAGACCAAAAACTACTACAACAAGCATCTCGAGCATAGGCTCAGTCCTATACCCTCGTAATCCATCCTATTCGTAAATAAATCAAGCATTGAAAGCCATGCACTTCCCTTTATCTATACCTGTAATCATGAATTCTTCTTGGGTACCAAAGGTGGGCCAAGCAGGGTGTGAGATACTATCTCAGTAGGCCTCCAACTACAGTATCTAGGCCAATCCATTTTGGGAAATAATAAATGAACTGTGTTCCATAAAAATAAATGTTGGGAAATAAAGAAATAAATAAAATAACACTTTGGTTTGAGTTCTTAAATGGACACCTGTCCGATACCACCTGATTCGGCCTAAGCCGAATGTTTAAACCAAGGTACCTGTACAAATGTTATGATAATCACATAGGCCATCATGATGAAACAATCAAGGTATAAATACCCCAATCTTGTGCTTTATCTTGGAGGTCACAATCCCATGTCGTCATTCAAACATGATCAAAATATTAATAAGAGACATCACATGTATACAAATAAGAAATTTGTCAAATCCAAAGGTGGAATCCTGAGCCTGTCCAAGGCGATCTATAATGAATCCCAAGGGTCACTAAAAGAGTCTCTAATATACCAATGCCACTAATTCCATCCAAGGAATCCCATAAAGGCATCCCTAGTATCACTCATGGCATGGTGAACTCTAAGTGTGTACCAAGTATCTCACATAGGGGACCAGGTATCACCCGAGTCATGGTGTATCCATCGTACCAATGAGTCCTTCCACAGTTGATCCCCTAGGAAACCAGAGTCACTCGCGAGTATAAGCAATCCACCCAGAGATCCCATCCAAGGAAAATCCAAAGGATCACTCCCGGCATGTTAAGTAAATCTAAACCGAACACAGCGAGTCCATCCACGTTGTCCTTAAATCAGAACTCATGTTCTCTCCCGACCCATTATGGGTGAGTGTAGCATCCAAGGCACATATATCACATGTCATCAAAAAGCATGGCAATATCACATGCTAATAATCTAGACAATCATAACATCTAACTCAATCCAATAAATTCTGGCATGAAGAAATAAGTACATGGCATTTAGAAATGAGATCAAGGTATAAGGCACATAGCATGAAATATGAAATAAGCATAATCATTAAGTATAAGGCTACCAAGAAAAAAACATTTTGCATTTATCCCCAGCACAAGAGGCATGATATAAGGCAAAAGCATTCGCACAAAACACTAAGCATTAGGCACAAGGCCTATAACATGGGCAGCGATGTTGAACATGAACAATTCACCAAAATGGGGCCTAACTCATGGATTACGACACATTTCAATTCAAATTATAAATTAATTCATTTAATCAAGGTGAAAATCACAAACACAAGTTCACAATTTATGGAATGGAAAAAATAGGACACTAAGGTGGGCACACCCAAATGGGTGGCCAACGATGAGGTGAACGACCCACAGATGGTTTTCACTACAAGGTGGGGTCACACGTTACATGAGAAACCAATTTGATTAATTTATTAAACAAATTTGAAGTATCACTAGAAGGGTCTGGCAAGCGGTACGATGGAGCATCATTTTAAATGCGGTGAAACGGGCATGAAAGGCCTATACCACCTACCTCTATGTAGTATCACTCCACTCATCCATTTTTGAAGCTTGAAACGTGCTACCATGGGAGATATTGAAGCAATCGCCCAACGCCCTAAAAATAGGGTAAAAGTGGTTGTACCTAAATAGCATAATAGAGGATGTAAGAAACCCAAAATATAAGGGAGAGGATCAAAAATATTACCGAGGGATTTCCAACGCTTCTGACAGCGAGAGATTTGGTTACCGGGTGAAGGAGATAGCTTGATCCCTATATAGGGGGAAGGAGGGAGCTCGCACGTGGAAGAGGAGGGTAGCACCGCTGGAGAAGAGAGAGAGAAAGGAGGGTGGATTAAAATCATTAAATAGGGTAAAAATTTCAATTTTCCCACACAGCAAGGGTTGCATGGTTGGTCAAACCGTGCACCATGTTCTGCTTCAAGGGGTCACCCCATGTCGTTAGGCGCACAGTTTACATAACCGTGTGAAACCGCTCTGTCCCAAACCTTTGCAGCACCGCACAACCATACACCTGGGGTCGTATGGTTGCTGAAAAATTGTGCAGCCCCAGCACCCCATTTTCTGCAACCACACGGTTTAGAGAAACTGTGCGGGCTGGGATGCACAGTCTCTACTAACTATGTGGTCCAGTCTACCTCTTTAATTTTCAGGGATCCGGGCTCCAAATGATCCCTAGATTCCCTCGAGACCTCCTCAAATCTATTAGTCGTCATTATTAGGACCGAACAAAGGAATTAAAACCAAAAACAAATGGTTCGTACCTTTGAGAAAATCTGGGACGTTACAGCCTTACTCATTTGTGTAAGATGTCTTGGAATGAGGCATTGACAATATGTTTTAGATGTCTTGGCACAAGGCATCGATGGTAAGTTTCATATGTATGGAATATGCATTTCATCATATTATGAAATCAGTTATTAATGTCCATGTGATTATTTTAATAGTTTTTTTATATCCATTGATAATTTTTTTGCTCATGTGATTGTTTTTATGGCATTATTTTATTTTCATTTATTTCCTGCCATATTATTCATGCCTTATTTAGATTTCATTGTATGCATACTCTTACTGAGCATATTATCACAACCCTTTCTTATGTTTCCTTTCTCCAGGATGCCAGGAAGTGTTTTATGATCGATATGTAGGGATATGCTAAAGGGGGCTATGGTGTTCACAAACAAAATACTATGTTGTATTTTAAGTTTTCAAATGTAAATTGAAATTCATGTATGTATCTAGTTTTCCAAGACTAATAAATTATTCAGCACTTCAGGATGTGATCTCTTGTATCTTATTCCAATATAATAAAGAAGCCACCAAATTTAGGTTACTAGAGTTGGCTTCTTTACAACCAAGGCATAGGATTAATGTTCTTGGTTTACATTGTTATCATATGTTTTCACCTCATGTGATGTACATGGATCTTGAGCTTGTGATTTCATATGGTTTTGGCTCTTGGTTGTATAAGAAAGAGGATTTTCATGTATATATTTGGAAAGTAGGTTGTGCATGATATATATGATTCTTTTGTGTGATTATACTAATGATGGAGGAAAGCTTCTTAGATGTCAATGAAATTTTTTATGTTGTTCATATGATTTATTAATGGCATTCCTTCGGCTGGACTCCTATGCTTGTTTACTTCTGATAGTTGGTCATGTGAGATTATGGTGTAGTGCACCTGGGTGACATCAATGATGGTGATGATAATGCACTCCCTATGTGCACTGGCAATGCAGCGTACCTTGTTTGGTCATTGTCGGGCATTAATTGCCTTGGTGAAGAACCTCACATGAGTATCCACTTCAGAGGTCTAGTTAATTAAGGTTCCAACTATAAACTATATGGAGTTATCCATATAGAACCTAGTGGCATATTGTTTAACCGAATGAGGCTTCCTTGTCTCTTTATGTGGTTAGTCCAAGGGAGAAGTGTTGTACCTCTCGTACCCCTCGTGGTTTGATTTTCATGATCACAATCACCCTCTCATTTATCTAATCTTGTTTTCAAGTGTTTGTGTTGTTAGGCATGATTTCAGGAGCAAGAAGTGGCAAAGGAGTTAACTTGGACTGTTTTCAGTACACCGGCCAACCGGTGGCATGACACCGGCCAGCCGATGGACCATTGACAGAAAGGCTCTCCACTGTCCAGAGCACCGGCCAACCGGTGGCCTCAGCACCGGCCAGCCGGTAGAGCCCAGACCGAGAGTCCAGCCACTGCCTCCTCACCGGCCAACCGGTGGCCTCAGCACCGGCCAGCCGGTGGAACCCAGCCAGAACAGTATTTGCTACTGCCTGAGCACCGGCCAATCGGTGGCCTCCTCACCGGCCAGCCAGTGGAGCCTGAGCCCGAAGGCCTCTCCATTTTGCACACACCGGCCAACCGGTGGATCTGTACCGGTCAGCCGGTGGAGCCAGTCAAACTAGCCGTTGGGCTTTTGACCAGCCTGTCCACTTGGCCTCCAACGGCTCCGAAAGCCTCTCCAACGGCTCCAAAGGCCTCTAACAGCCATATGAGGGTTCCCCCTCTATAAATAAAGGACTAGGAAGCCCCGGAAACTAAACCAAGCCATACGGAAGCCAACGGACACATTTTACATCATTTGGCGAACCTCCGACGGATTCCTCCAAGGGAACCCCACTTGCTCCAACACACTTCCACATCCAAGGAGCACCTCCAAAGAAGCTTGGGAGCGCCCTTCATCAGATCCTTCAATCCATTGGCGCCCAAGACTTCCCCATTACGGTTTTTCATTGTTTTATTTATTTTGAGCATCATTTTGGGTTTGTGCCTACAAACCCCATCTCTTTCTCTCATCCTTTCTTTTGGGTTTTCACATCACCTTTAAGGTGTGAAGAGGTTGGTCAAGCCTTTCCTTTAAAAGGCTTGAGACATAGGTGAGCTAGCCTTCACCTGTAAGAAGGCTAGTGGGTTCTTGCTCAACCATTGAAAGCAAGTGGGTTCTTGCATAACCATTTAAAAGCAAGCTGTAATAGGTGAGCTAGCCTTCACCTGTAAAAAGGCTAGTGGGTTTCTTGCTACAACCATTGAAAAGAAAGCGGTAGTAAATCTCTCAACGGTTGAGTTGGGAGCGGAGACGTAGGCCGGGTTTTAGGCCGAACTCCGTTATCAATTCTTGTGTCTTGCCTCTTTTATTTCCGCTGCACTTTCACTTTGATTTTAATTTGTTAATTAATTTTTAAAAGGCAATTCACCCCCCCTCTTGCCATCACTCCTTTATTTCTCCGCCCAACAATTGGTATCAGAGGCAAAATTTGAGTAATACCTTCACCGGTTTCAAATTTAAGATCCATTGTGATGGCCTCAACCTCTTTCGCCCCCGAAGGCTATTCTTTGGGTCGTGCTCCATTTTTTGATGGAACCGACTACACTTATTGGAAAACCCGCATGACCACTTTTCTTAAAAGCATTGGTTATCCTATTTTTAAAATTGCCATGCATGGTTATTCTCTTTCCTCTCCCGATGAGTCCAAATGGACCCCCGAAGACATTGCAAATTTTGAGCTTGATGGCAAAGCCATGAATACTCTTCGTTGTGGGCTAGACCGTAATGAATTTTATCGTATTTCTACTTGCTCATCTTCTCATGATATCTGGAATCTTTTAGAAGTAACCCATGAAGGTACTAAAGGCGATGACAAGCCCGATTGCCCTCTGAAAAAGAAAAAGGCCAAGCAAAAGAAGAATAAGGCATTCAAGGCCACTTGGAGTGATAGCTCCACATCCTCCTCCTCATCGTCCTCAAGTGACAACGGTAATAAATGCCTAATGGCATGTAATGAGGTAACATCTTCCGACTCCTCATCCTCTTGTTCTTCAAATTCAAATTATTTCAATCATTTATCCTATGAGGATCTCCAACATGCTATAGATCAATTGGAGGAAGGTTTTCACGAACTTTCTTCCAAATTTGTTTCTTTAAAAAAGAATTTCAAAAAACTCTCTTCCGAAAAAGAACAACTTCTCAAAGAGAAGGAAGAGTTGTCCCTCAAAGTCCAAAACCTTCCCGATGTTGATTCTATGGAATCAACCATCAAAGATTTAAGGGAATCCCTAGCTAAGTTCACCCAAGGGGAACAAAATCTGACCAAACTACTAGGTTCCCAACGTGTATCTAGAACCACCCAAGGGCTTGGCTATTCCAAGCAAGCTTCCTCTTCCCATGCACCCACTATTTTTGTAAGGGGGAGCTCACAATTTAAATTTTGCAATTATTGCAAAAAACCCGGGCACTTAATTTATGAGTTCAATTGCAAAAATGCCCGGTATGGAAGGCCCAAAACCATTTTCCTTAATGATGAATTTTATAGGAGAAGACCCGCAAATAGACAAGTATGGATTGAAAAATCCCTTTTAGCGAGTCTTACCGGCCCAAAATTTGTCTCGGTTTCAAAAACCTCTCCCCGATGATTTGTTGTTTTTATTTAGGGGGGGTTAGGATCGTTTAAGCCCTTTTGATTTCAATTTCAAAATTTTCGATTCAATCTTTCAATTTCAACACTAGGTATCAACATTTTCTTTTCAAAACTTTCAATTCAAACTGTTATTCAATTTTTCATTTCAAAATTTTTTTGATTCAAAACTTTCAATTCAAATTTCAAAAATTTCAATTGGTTTAAAATCTTTTTTTCCATCAATCAAGTTTTATGCCCCGTGCTATTTTGATAATCAAAAAGGGGGAGAAATTCTTGATTGATTGGGGGAAAAATCTTTTAAAGCATGCCTCTCATTTCAATCTTTTTACATTACTTGTTTTGGTGATTGTGATCATCAAAATAGGGGGAGATTGTTGTACCTCTCGTACCCCTCGTGGTTTTATTTTCATGATCACAATCACCCTCTCATTTATCTAATCTTGTTTTCAAGTGTTTGTGTTGTTAGGCATGATTTCAGGAGCAAGAAGTGGCAAAGGAGTTAACTTGGACTGTTTTCAGTACACCGGCCAACCGGTGGCATGACATCGGCCAGCCGATGGACCATTGACAGAAAGGCTCTCCACTGTCCAGAGCACCGGCCAACCGGTGGCCTCAGCACCGGCCAGTCGGTAGATCCCAGACCGAGAGTCCAGCCACTGCCTCCTCACCGGCCAACCGGTGGCCTCAGCACCGGCCAGCCGGTGGAACCCAGCCAGAACAGTATTTGCTACTGCCTGAGCACCGGCCAACCGGTGGCCTCCTCACCGGCCAGCCAGTGGAGCCTGAGCCCGAAGGCCTCTCCATTTTGCACACACCGGCCAACCGGTGGATCTGTACCGGTCAGCCGGTGGAGCCAGTCAAACTAGCCGTTGGGCTTTTGACCAGCCTGTCCACTTGGCCTCCAACGGCTCCGAAAGCCTCTCCAACGGCTCCAAAGGACTCTAACGGCCATATGAGGGTTCCCCCTCTATAAATAAAGGACTAGGAAGCCCCGGAAACTAAACCAAGCCATACGGAAGCCAACGGACACATTTTACATCATTTGGCGAACCTCCGACGGATTCCTACAAGGGAACCCCACTTGCTCCAACACACTTCCACATCCAAGGAGCACCTCCAAAGAAGCTTGGGAGCGCCCTTCATCAGATCCTTCAATCCATTGGCGCCCAAGACTTCCCCATTACGGTTTTTCATTGTTTTATTTATTTTGAGCATCATTTTGGGTTTGTGCCTACAAACCCCATCTCTTTCTCTCATCCTTTCTTTTGGGTTTTCACATCACCTTTAAGGTGTGAAGAGGTTGGTCAAGCCTTTCCTTTAAAAGGCTTGAGAAATAGGTGAGCTAGCCTTCACCTGTAAGAAGGCTAGTGGGTTCTTGCTCAACCATTGAAAGCAAGTGGGTTCTTGCATAACCATTTAAAAGCAAGCTGTAATAGGTGAGCTAGCCTTCACCTGTAAAAAGGCTAGTGGGTTTCTTGCTACAACCATTAAAAAGTAAGCGGTAGTAAATCTCTCAACGGTTGAGTTGGGAGCGGAGACGTAGGCCGGGTTTTAGGCCGAACTCCGTTATCAATTCTTGTGTCTTGCCTCTTTTATTTCCGCTGCACTTTCACTTTGATTTTAATTTGTTAATTAATTTTTAAAAGGCAATTCACCCCCCCTCTTGCCATCACTCCTTTCTTTCTCCGCCCAACAAGAAGTTGTCTGGACATGTCTATGGATATGTACCTAGATGATGTTCTATAAAAAGTAACCCCTTGTGAAACTTTGTACGGGTTTTTTGAAAGGCTCGGTGGCCTTTTAATGTCACTCTAGTTACCTCTGAGCTAGTGTCTCATGCTACATGAAGGTAACCTAAGTAGTATATTCATTGTGAAGGAATATTTAGGGTTAATGCATTAGGGGTTGTTTTCATTGAAGAAAATACCTTGTGCATATGAATAACCTTTGGAAGGATTAATGGAAGGTATTGCAAGTTGCTTTGCAACCTAAGAGTATGGGGAACCTTGAGTACTAATACTCATGATACGAGGTTGAGTTATAGAGTGCTTGGATTCTTGTTGCATTGAGGACAGTACTAGGGGTTTTCTAGCCTCTCGGTTCATAATGAATCTCATATTGGTTACTGAGTGAAATCATAGGTGGTCGGGCCCAGGGGTTAGAGCATGGATGGACGCTCATCGGCTTGAACTGACACCCATGTGTTGGGCGGTACCCTATGAATCTCAGTATAAAAGATATGATCCTTCTAAATAGGAACACTATATATGCTCGAGTTTGGAGGAAGGACACCTAATGGTGTGGATAGCTAAAGTCGTGTGATTTTGGCCTGGTGGTTCGTGACTCATGAAAAAATCACTCTATTGGAGTAACAGAGGGTATTTTCATGCCTCACTGGAAAATCCTTGATACATAATCATTTATTTCTATTTTCACAAAGAGTTGGTTGAATCATTGGAAGTAGGGTAGTGAGATGAATGTTGAGGATATTCATAATTCTTTAGACAAACTCAGTGGGAACAGTGATGGTAGATCACTGATGAATTATGTTCATGGTTACCCTTTCTCTTAGCAATTATCACGTTAGACACAAGGCTCGAAGGGTTTAACATCCCAATGGTTAATAATTTTGGAGTTGTCTCTGTAGCAGAGGACGACGTCGACAGTGGAACATGGTACCATTGTGTGGTCAACCTGAGTTTTTCATTGATGGAGCTATCGACAGTGGTTGATGTTGATCTAACTTATTGTTTCCAATGTCAAATTGGAGATCATTTGATTTTTCCTTATTATATCTTGTTAGTTCTTGGTGACCTTATTGTTCTATGGATCTCTTGTGTCTTGTTGTGAGTTATCTTGTGGACCATGGTTGTGATCGTGATGATGGTTTCCTTCACCTGATATCTCTTTGATGCTCCTTGTGGATATGTTCTCTTGAATGGTGTTGGCCTTCATCATGAATGGTTTTGAAACCCTCGAGGTTCATTATACTCCTAGGGATGGAATGGAATCTTGTGTTGAGAATATCTAGATGTTTTGGGTTGTTATTCTTCGAAATCCATCCTGTTTCTTCCTTCCATAGGTGTCTCTCTATGGTCAGCGTTGGATACCATTTGGGTTGGTTGTTATTTATTAGCATCCTCTTATTTTTTACTATATGATTAGAGATCAATCTCGATGTGATGGATGATATTCCTCATGAGAGTGTAGTGCCATGTTTGTGCAATGACTTTGTCATTTTGAGCTCTTTCCTATTGGACTTGGATAAGACTTGGTAATGTACTCGGGTATCTAGTATGATGTAGATTCTTGATGGATCGGGCTCCTAGAGGTGATGGTGTATGATTTGATGCACACATCAAGGGGTGAGGCTCGATATTGAAAATCTTAGGTTACCAATGAGTACATTCCCAAGGTATAAATCATTGTCAGTTTTTTTCCTTACTTGTGGATGGTTGTATCATTGATGGATCTTTAGAGCAATTTTTATTTTGGGAATCATTGTGGTTTTTCGGATGTTTCATTCCTTGAGGTTTTAGTATCGAATATTATGTGTTTTGTTGTGGCGTGTAATCAAAGTCTCTTCTTTAAGTTGAAAAGATGTGTTTTAGTAGATATTTTCCTCATGTTCCACATTTTTGGTGAATATTTAAATGGTGGGAGGCTTATGCTAGGTATTTAGTTCTTTTTAGTTTTTTAGGCCAGTTACCTTTGGAGAAAAACAACTAGAAATGTTATGAATAGTGTTTCCATGAGAACCTAAATGTGGTGGGTCATAACAACATTGAGCTTGTCAGATCGAGTATGAATAAGGTGTTGAGAATGACTTTTGGAGACACTTATCGAGTATGAGAAGTCATTAGAAGGGGAGAATTATTAAAACCCCGGTTATTAAGAGATCTAACCCCCCCCCCCCTCTTTATTTTATTTTATAAGTATTTATGGTGGAAATTTAAAAAAAAATCAACTAAAATCATACCCTTATGTAGGATTTAGGGTTTATGTAAGGGTAAATAGCCTATACATAAGGGTAGGTGGTTTTTCAAGCACTGTGTAAAGGTAAAACGTGGCTTCTGTAAAGGTAGACTGAAAATCCAATGCACTGCATAAGGGTAAGCTTGGCTGCATAAGAGCAAGCTTGGTTGTGTAAGGGTAAGCTTGTCTTGTGTATGGGGAAATAGGAGAAACCCTATGCTCGCATAAGGGTAAAGCCTACCTACATAAAGGTAACTCTAGACCAATGTAAGGGTAACCATGAGTTTCTAAAGGGTAAATTGGGATTTCTATAGGCTATGTAAGGGTAACCCTTTGTGCTACATAAGGGTAATAGGCCCATGTAAGGGTAGTTTTCATATGGGTAGTGGATTTCTTCTGTTGTGTGAGGGTAAAACAAGTTACACTTATGTAGTGCTATGATGTCATGTAAGGGTAATGGTTTTTATCCTATTTTTTAGAATTTCCTCCCTTTTTCCCCAAAACACATCTGCAGCACATTTTGACCGTATTAAATGACAAAAAGCATTGGATTAAATTCTTTTGACTCGTTTTTTCCCTAAATCAAATATTGATGAAAATTTAAACACTTCACATTCATGATTCATTTAAAGGGAAAATTAAAGGGTTAATTTAATTCAAGGTTTCTTGTACTATGAACCAATAAAATTTTTCCCTCTTAAAGATATATGAACCCTTCTGCCTTTGGTTTTTGGATATTTATTTACATTCGGGTAGCCTAGAACTTCTTCATTCTGAATCTGAGAAGTCTTCTTCGAATGAACCAGGTTCCTCATCTGGGTTCTAGGTGAGGAAAAATCCTCATATCACTCCTCTATTATAGGTGATGGATTTTTCTAAGAAAATAATTAACCTGAGTAATTTTTCCATAAATTTTTTCATAGTCATTTTTTGATAAGCTTTCTTAATCTTTCTGGAGAAAAATGATAGTAATTTCTTAAAATGATAATTAAACCAGAATTATCATAAAATGATAGGGAATAATTATCATTCTTTCCTCAGATTATTCTAGAGAGACAATGTTATCACAAGAGGAATTATAATTATTCTTTTAAGAATAAATGGTTATTTCATGCCTTGGCTTAATTTGATAATTTAGAAATTATCCAAGGAGAGAAAATTGTTGTCACATGTGATGATTTTATTAATTTTTTTAAAATAAAATAATGGAATTGGTTCCAAGAACCATTGGAAAGCGAATTGAACTGATTAATACATGATCATGTTTCAAGTGGTGATTTCTTGATGAACCTCGACCTTAATGTCAACAACCTTGAGGTAGGTGGTCTCATTGACTATACCAGTTGGTTTTTATGCACATTTATTGGTATGTGGTATGAGGTTTGACACCTCCAGCGAATGACCATGGTTCTTCATAATGATTTTTGGTAATAATAATGCTTAATTAATTAATAAGGCTTGACTCTTAATTAATTAAATTAATCATGCCTAGTAAATTGACGAGCTGTTAAGTGCCATGTTGGACCTTGTGTGTTGGCTTGTTTCCTGGTCGCTGATGGTCGAGGCTTGACTGGTGTGTGTGTGTGTGTGGCCCGTGAGGCATGGATGCGTGTTCAATCACATGGTGTGTGTGTGTGGCGTGACAAGCCAATGTTGATGTATGGACACTTTGGGGTGTGTCATTATGTTACTTGAGACCTAGATCCCATAATACCATGTTTGATGTTTAATCGCATGTGTAGCTGTTATGACTCGTGATAACATGTCATGCACTGTTTATATGTTTACTCATGTTACCTTGATGTGATACCTATATTGGCATTAATTTTTTTACCATGCTTGATAGTGATAGCATGTGTGTGTACAAACATAATATAGAGACTCATTATGTGATATGGTATGCCTAAGTGTGAGAATCATTTTTGTGGTGTTGTTACACAAGATATGTTTGACTGGTATGATGTCATTGTTTCCTTATGATATGTCCAGTATATGTTGTGTTGTTTTTTGTATAGTACCTAAGAGACAGTTTGACCCGTCATGGCTCGATAGCCCTAAAGGGGGATCATATTAAAATGATGGATGTGATGTGATGATGAGATTGAGATAGATGACGGGGAATGATGGCCTTGTATGACCTGACTTGGGGGCATGATGGTCATATGTGATCGGGCCTAAGAGGTAATAGTGGGGCATGATGGTCTATGCGACCTGACCTGTGGTACAACAGGGGAATGATGGTCTATGTGACCTGACCTAAGAGATAGCTACAGGGAATGATGGTCTATGTGGTCTAACCTGGTGGCCTAGGGCCTGTATGGCTATTTAGTATCTTTGAATTCGGTTCCTTCGTTGTGACTTTCTCGAATTACTCCTTATTATCCTTCTAGTATGGATCTAAAGAAGGTATGGTTGGGGGTTTGTGGTGGCTTGGTAAGAATATGACTGATTAGCGCATGGTTGTTTACTGCTTGTGTGTGCTTGATAATATTATGTTATGTTAGGAAATTATGTATCGTCTATTTGAAATTTATTGAGATTATCAAATACACATGCACTGCATATTACTGGTTGAGTAATGAATCACGTTGGTGGTGCCCTACTAAGTTGTACTCACACCCTGCTCGGGCAACCATGGCACTTGGGTACTCGAGCATCCCCTACTTGTTGTTGGTACAAGTTGGGCTAAGGCCCGGGTTGATCGTCTAGCAGGATAGCTTACTAGGAGTCTAGAGACCGAGATGAGATGTGGATTGGAGTGGGAGCAAAGTCTTCTGCACTTTTTTATTTTCTTAATTGTATATGTGACAGGCTTGGTGGTGATCGGTGCCTTGTACTTAGATTTGAGTCTTTTTTTTCACATACATTCATACAGTTGGTAAGTTATTGTTTTCCACTTGAATTGTATATTATTTACTTGTTGGGTTATTTATTTGTTATTGTGCACACTAGTTGAGGGTATAGTCTCCACACGGTTCCACTCGATACTCTCACTACTAGTCAGCAGCCTCTGGCATACGGGGAGGCGCACCTAAGGTCATGTGTCATTTTGGCTCAGATTCGGTGATTCGGGTTGGGATGTTACATCCTCCACCATAGATCCATGATTAGTTAGAGCTTATCTAACATGAAATAATTATTATTGTCTCATGGATAAGGGTGTGGTAATAGGGGTTCCTTTGTTTGGGTTTGTGTAGCCCATTGGGATTTATGATCAGGAAAGTAATATTGAGCATGAGGCTGGGCAGGGGTACCTTGGGCGACTAGCACTTATGAGGATATTTTCCTCTAATTATGAATGAAACATCCTTTCTTGATGATCTTTCCTCATAATTAACAGGTAGATTATAAGTAGCTATTTTTTGTAGCAATTGCCTTCCAGAGATCGAGATTCATTTAACTCCTCATCTTGATATTTTTTCCCATGGTTGTTTCTTTTTTAGGGAGAAAATTTTATATGTGGGGACAGTATAGAGACTTGAGGTTTTTCTCTCAGAATGACCAGCCTATTCTTGGATTTCGGAACTCCAAACCCATATAAGGGTAAAATGGTAATTTTTTGCTAGTAAACAACCTCAGAAAAAAATGAGGATTTAATTAGTCTCAAAGCTTGATGCTTACCCTTGGGAAGGAGTTTGGTAAAATTCCAAGTTGGTTGAGTCTCAAGAGTTTTTTTTTTTGAGATGAGTCTCAAGAGTTATTGAATATTTGTTTAATTTAATAATTAATCATGCACATGAAAGCAATGTAAACTGTAGATATCTCCTAAATAGGGCCCTAGATGGAAATTCTTTCATCATATTTTGACTTTGAATAGGGAGTTTACTTAGGAAAGGTTTAATTTTACATTCGGAATTTGGACACTGAGTCAACCTATCTTGAGGTTGGATCTTATTATTTTTCTATTACTCCCTTGTTTATATGAATTAAAAAAATCTTGTTATTAAATTATTCTTATTGTATCGTTCCCCCATGTTCATTTCCATTGTGATATATTTATTTTCTTAGGCTTGGAAATCTCATGTGTCTTGTCGAAGAACGATGTTTCGGATGGAGAAAAGGTGGTCAGGTGATCATCGGCCACCATCTCCTGGATCGTTATCATCTCTAGATAACCTATTTAACTAGAATATCCGATATAGCGCAGATGTTACCACGTCCACCTGAAAAAAACATGGTCATTAGATTGAAATTAATTAAAAAAACAGGATTGTTGGATATTTTTCAAAAAACCGATTATACCCTTAATGTCATATAGGTGTGTTAAACCAAAATAAATAGTAATAAATAGTTTAAAATATTTAATAAAATTGAAAAACTTGAAAAAAATTGTTCATCCATATAGTAAATATTTTATACATTTATAGTTAATTATTAATTTTTGAAAACACTAAAAATTAAATAACTGGTAATTATACTTTAAAAAATATATTTTATAACTCAATTAATAAAATGGTGAAAATTAATTTCAAAAAATTAATAAACTATAAATAGTTTAAAGAACTAATTTTTTTTTATTACTGTAAAAAAAATATTTTCCCTGACTAGCATTGCATAATAATTTTTTAAAACCTTATAAAAAAGGTAATTTGTATTTATATATTCAAAATAATGATTTGAAACACAATTCAAAAAGAAGGAAAAAATATTCTTAAAAATAAAAATTATAAAATTGTTATAACAAAATAAAAATTAAAAATTATCCATTTAAAAAATATGTTTTTGATATTTAAAAAATAATAATAATTTCCTATTATTATTAAGAAAATACTATACGTATATTTTAAAAATAAAATTCAATTTATAAAAATAATTTAAAATAGAAACATCAACATCAAAAAAAATTAAAATTTTATAAGTAAAATTTTCATTGAAATTTTATACTAGAAAATTGCATTCAAAAGGTGTATATAAAAATTCCAATAAATAAATTCATATATATATATATATGATAAATTTTTACTCTAATTTTATAGTATAAAGTTTCACTAGAAAACAACATCTAAAAAATTCTATTGTAAAATTTTATGGCAAAATTCTAGTTGAAAAATTCACTTGAAATTTGCAGTAAATAATTCTACTAGATTTTTTAACTAAAATTTTACTTGAAAATTTACACTAAAAAACACACTACATATAAAAAAAATTAAAGGAATGTTATAGTGAAAGGCATAACCTTTCTAATAGAAAATTTCAGTGAAAAGTTCAACTTTATTTCAGTGGAAGATCCGATGGAAGTTCCACTGGAACTTCCAGTGGCAGTTCTAGTGGAAGTTCGACGGGAACTTCCACTGAATGTTTTAAAATACGAAAAAACGTATATAAAACTAAAGAATATATTAATAAAAATTAAATTTTAATAAATATATTTATAATAATTGCAATGATATAAAATATGTATTATATTTGTTACATAATTTTTATAAATATAATATAATTTACCATTTAATGAATAAAAATTTAAATAAAATATGAAATTATAAGTAAAACTAAATTTATAATAAATGAACTTATAAAATATATATAATATATTTTTAACAAAATATGTATTAATAACAATTACAAATCCAGTTAGTGAAAGTTATGATGGAAATTTCACTGGAAGTTTTATAAAACAAAAATATATATTTATAAAACTGAAGAATATATTAATAAAAAATAAATTTTAATAGATATATTTATAATAAATTAAATGGTATAAAATATGTATTATATTTGATACATAATTTTTATAAATATAATATAATTTTCCATTTAAAAATTCATATAATATATGAAAAAATGTAAATAAAATATGAAATTGTAACTAAAACTAAATTTATAATAAATACACTTAGAAGATATATTTAATATATTTTTTATAAAATTTGTATTAATAACAATTATAAATCCATTTAGTTAAAGTTCTGGTGAAATTTCCAATGAAAGTTTCACAATACAATAAAAGTGTATATTTATAAAACCAAAGAATATATTAATAAAATTTAATTTTAAAAAAAAATTATAACAAATCCAATGATATAAAATATGTATTATTTTTATTACATAATTTTTATAAATATAATATAATTTACCATTTAGGAATGTATATTCTATATGAATAAAAATGTAAATAAAATATGAAATTATAATTTAAATTAAATTTATAATAAATGCACTTATAAGATATATTTAATATATTTTTTACAAAATATTTATTAATAATAATTATAAATCTGTTAAGTAGAAGTTCCAGTGGAAAAAGTTTCATTGAAAGTTTCAGTGGAAGTTCTCATGGAAGTTCCACAATACAATAAAAGTATATATTTATAAACCTAAAGAATATAATAATAAAAAATAAATTTTGATGATGAATCCCATAGCGATGAGGATGACTCACCGAAAATGGATGACTAGGATGACACTTGGATAGCTCCAAAACAATGGAGGCGAGGTAGGCATCTGAAAGGTCGGGGCGACTCTAGAGGAAGGGGTGGTCGACACAGAAAAAGGTGATGTTGCAGGTACTTCTTTGTTGTTTGGTGGTGTCATGTGTGGCACTATTATTATCACGCATTTCCATCATCCCTCTGTATGCACTTTATTTTAGTAAATTTCCAGGGTCATGTATTCAATCCATGGTCGCACCGTTCTTTTGTATTTGTCACATGTTTTTTATAAATATAGTATAATTTATCATTTAAGAATGTATATTCTATATGAATAAAAATGTAAATAAAATATAAAATTATAACTAAAATTAAATTTATAATAAATGCACTTATAAGAAATATTTAAGATCTTTTTTAGGAAATCTTTATTAATAACAATTATAAATCCATGAAGTAGAAGTTTCAGTAGAAGAAGTTCCAGTGGAAGTTCCTTGGAAAATTTCAGTGAAAGTTTCAATGGAAGTTCCAGTGGAAGTTCCACAATACAATAGAAGTATATATTTATAAAGCTAAAGAATATATTAATAAAATTTAAATTTGAATAAATATATTTATAATAAATGCAATGATATAAAATATGTATTATATTTGTTACATAATTTTTATAAATATAATATAATTTACCATTTAAGAATTTATATTCTATTTGAATAAAAATGTAAATAAAATATGAAATTATAACTCAAAACTAAATTTATAATAAATGCACTTATAAGATATATTTAATATATTTTAAAAAAACTTTAGTAATAACAATTATAAATCCATTAAGTGGAAGTTCCAATAGAAGAAGTTCAAGTGGAAGTTCAAGTGGAAATTGCATTGGAAGTTTCACAATACAATAAAATTATATATTTATAAAACTAAATAATATATTAATAAAAATTAAATTTTAATAAATATATTTATAATAAATTCAATGATATAAAATATGTATTATATTTGTTACAAAAATTTTATGAATATAATATAATTTATCATTTAATAATGTATATTCAATATGAATAAAAAAGTAAATAAAATATGAAATTATAACTAGAACTAAATTTATAATAAATGCACTTATAAGATCTATTTAATATATTTTTTTACAAAAAAATTATTAATAACAATTATAAATCCATTAAGTAGAAGTTCCAATAGAAGTCTCGGTATAAGTTTCAGTGGAAGTTCCGGTGGAAGTTTCACAATATAACAAAAGTACATATTTATTAAACTAAAGAATATATTAATAAAATTTTAATTTTATTAAATATATTTCTAACAAATTCAATGATATAAAATATGTATTATATTTTTTAAATAATTTTTATAAATATTATATTACTTACCATTTAAAATGTATATTATATATGAATAAAAATGTAAATAAAATATGAAATTATAACTAAAACTAAATTTATAATAAATACACCTACAAGATATATTTAATATATTTTTTATAAAATATATATTACCAAAACGGCTCAACCCTGGATTTGGGAACCAAACCAATGACCCCAAATTTATTAATAAAAAGGAAGAAAAGATACAAGGAAAGAAAAGGGTCAAGCAAGGAAAAAATGCCAACATCAAGAGAAAATAGTCCAAACTCATTAAGTCAATTCCTAGTTCTCAAATTCCTAGGATATTTTCCTCTACCCTTTGGATGTCGACATCTTTGTCATGTCTTGGCCCTTTGTGGGGGCTCATATTCTTCATCCGATGACAATTTGGAGGAGACCTCCGGAATGTAGCAGATCCTGAATTTTCAAGATAGGTCCTGAAAATCCACCATTGAATTGGATCAAAATTCATCTTCAATGTTAATTGACAACAGCTTAGATATGGACTGTTAAATAGTTAGTGAAACCGAATACATCCAGCTCCATCATAGAGAAAGTGGCTTCATGTTGCGAGAAGTAATAATTTGTCACTTCTTGACTGAGGCCTTCAATGGGTCTTTCACCTTCCCAATCCTCTTGAGGTATGATACTAGAGTTCTTGGCCCGTACAATATCACACTCTTCATGAGAGGTCTTGCCAAAAGATAGATATGCATTTTTCATCAGATCAGAAAAGTGGGAAGGAAAATACCACCCCACATTCTCAACGCCATCAGCACTCCTTCACGAAGGGTTGTGTAGAGACTTGTCACCCAGAGGATCAGTCTGCATTGGGATCATAGCAGATGGAACCAGCATAGACTGAGATACTTTGGACTTCCGGGGGATCCGATTGGAAGTCATCTTCATCCACCAATATTTTCTTCCTTTTAGGCAGAGACGCTTGTTGAGTGTCCTGTCTAGAGCCCTGTTTGGAAATGACCCCTTCATCCTTGCTTTCCAGCTAATTGTTTAACCGAGTTGGAGCACTTGTCATTGCCGGCTGAGGACCAGTCTGCCTCACTTTAAAAGTGACATTTTACTCTATCTTATTTTTTCCTTTTCTTTTGACCATGGGTAAAGATCGCTCCTTCCAGTGGAAGCTATAATGGATGTTCTAGTAGAAATTTCAATGGAAGTTAGTTTCATAACACAATAAAAGCATATATTAATAAAACTAAAGAATATATTAATAAAAATAAAACTTTAATAAATATATTTATAAAAAATCCAGTGATATAAAATATGTATTATATTTGTTACATGATTTTTTGTGTAAAAAAATGTTTTATGACATTTAAAAAAAACATGTCAAACCTCTTGGCAAAACAAGATGCCCAATGATTGAATGCTCTCTGATTTGGAGTCGTTTTGAGACTACCGCTGGATCAGCCCTTACATGGGCAAACATTACCCTCCTAGCGAATACAACTAGATGTCGCTCCAGGGAAGTGAGAGAAGTAATGATTGTGAGTTCTAACCTCATTCAAAAGTCACATCCTTCCTTTTACTCCCAACATTCATTCCATCTATTGCGACGCCCACGTACTTGTGGGAGTCAAAGCGCCCACGAGCAAGGAAGTCAGCAGGAGACACCGTCGCTGAAGCCATAGGAGGAACGCTCTAATCGCCATGGCAAGCTAGAGTGAGAAACTCCCGCAAACCCATCTTCATAGTCAATTGCTAATTAATAATATTAATAATAACTAAATAATAATAATGACTAAATAATAATTTGTTGGGACCACTTTGTGTATAAGGTTGTATTTGTTGTCAATAGTTGTCAATGAAGATCAAAATGAAGGAGATCAGGAAGTACTCCAATGAAATGGAGGAATGGAAATTCAGATGATTGTTGTACTGATCATAAGTTCAAAGAACTTGTGTCAAAGGTGACACATTGTTTAGAACAGTGAAGAATGGTGAGGTATAATCCATCTGGGAATGATTAAAGAAGAATGTGGATTTGATGAAGACCATGCAATTCTTCATGATTTCATGAGAACCATGCAAGAGACTTCTTGAAGAATAGAATCGTATGATTTGCATGAAGTGGAGAATGACGGTTGAAGAAGAAGACGGTGTGGAAGGGATTTGAACTCTGAGATGGTCATGCACTTCACATTGTATCAAAATATGATGATCCTAAAGCTGATCTATCAAAGGATATATATCACGATAGTGGAGTTTGTGAAGAAAGAAGAAGAGTTGCTGAAGAAGCCAAATCACAGAAAAGAAGCATGAAGGTTATAGCCGAAGCATATATTGAAGGTGGCGTTGTTTCCCAGTGTTTGCCAAAGAGTTGCGCGTGAAAAACAGCATGGTGCGCGAAATAGTGGAGCGAAGTTTTTCGCGCAAGCAGTGTTTCGGAATCAGAACATTGAAAAATGGTAAAGGCATGGGCTGCGCGAAAAACCAGAGTAGTGCGCAGAAAAATGGGAATGTGCGTGGAAAAATGTTGTGTGAGGAATAGCTGGGTGAGTTTTTCGCGCAAGCAGTGTCTCGGATCAGAAATACTGAAAATCGGCAAGGGCAAGAGGTGCGTGAAAAATCAAAGATGTTTAGGCCATGTGTGCGGAAAATCAAACTTCTGCATGAAAATATGGTTGGGCGCAAAATGTGGGTTTGATGTTTTACATGCAAGAGAGGCTTCATGTTCAGAATGATGAAAAATGACAAAAGTCATGAGGTGCACGAAAAATCCAGGTGGTGCACGAAAATAAACGGAAGGCGCACGTAATCTAAGGAACTAAGAGACAGTTTTACGCACAGGAAGGGGTTTTACGCGCAAGGTCAAAAACGCCTATAAATACGAGATGAACCCCTCTCATTGGCAGAGGCTCGACACTTAGACAAATCCTGAGCTCTGACGCGCTGAAAAATTGAGCTATAGAGGGGTGCGTGAAAAGAAGAAGTATTGCGCGAAAAAGAAGGTGTTGCGCGAAAAAGAGAAGTTATGCGCGAAAAAGAAGAGTTGCGCGAAAAGCCTTTTTCGAGCCAAAAAGATATTTTTACGCGCAAGGTTTTAATTTTACGTGCAAGACACCGGGAAGGGTGCGTAAAAAATTTGGGGGTCCCGTAAGCCTTTGACAGGTGCTTAGCACTCTCAAATCTGCTTTGCGAAGACAGAAGAACAGTGAACCATTTGGTTTTACGAAGAGAAGTAATACCGCACACACATGACTGGTGTTTAACACCCTCATTGTGCTTTGCGAAGAGAAGAAGAACGATTCGTACAACTTAACTCAGATCTGCACAGAGAGAGGGAAATATAACGATACACTCAGGTGTCGGTATTGGGAATTGAAGGGAGAGAAGAAGGAGATTTAGTGCATTCAGATATTGCACTAAAGTAGATGATTGATTACAAAAGAGCATCAACTCAGGATACTGATGCAAGCAGAGTCTCGTGCTAAGTAGAGGCAAAGACTTCAATACAAATCTATTAAAGAGACCTTCACGCCTATAAACTGACTGGGACTTCACCAAAGGCAGTGAGCTAGGGGGAGTCAACGGGAGTGACCCGAGAGACGCAGTGAGCTATCCCTGAACTTTTGTAAAGGCAGTGAGCCTGGGACAGTGTGATTGTGCCCAAACCATTGTAATCCACAACTAGTGAAGAATAGTGGAATTAGGTATGACCGGCAACCTGTCAGTGTATGCTCCTTGGACGTAGCCCTTAGTGGTGAACCAAGTAAAAGTGTTGTGTCAACTCATTGCATGTGATTGTTCGATTGCTGATCATATCCATCATACAGGTTTTACAAGTTCCTACCAACGTGGGGACAAGATCCATCACATTAAGAGAAAAAGTTGACATCCTGATTCACCCCTCCCCTCTCAAGGTGTCCCGGGGTCCAACATAATTAACTATTAATAATTACTATTAGGTATTAATGATTACTAATTAATAATTAATTAGTAATTAAATAATACTAATTACTAATTAACAATATTATTTACTAAAAATATTAATTACTAATTAATAATAGCAATAAATAACTAATTAATTATTAATAATTAATATGTTTTAATTCATTAGTAATTAAATAATATTTAGTAACTAATAAATAAATTTAATAACTAAATAATAATTAACTATTAATAATTACTATCGTATATTAATAATTATTAATTATTAATTAATCAGTAATTAAATAATATTATTTACTATTTATTAATATTAATTTCTAATAAATATTAATTATTAATTAATATTAATTACTAACAAATATATAAAATTCTTATTTCATTTCTAATTATTAATAAAAATAACTATATAATTACTAATTATTAATTAACAATTTTGTTACCAATTAATTTATAATTATTAATAATTATTATTAAAAATTTACTGATAAATATTTAAAATTATTATTTAGTTTCTAATTATTAAAAAATTATTATTTAATTACTAGTTAATTAATAACTATTAATTTTTAATAGAGAGCCACTCTCTCTTGAATCTCATGGAGATCGCTCTTGCGATCGCGGTCTAGCGTTGATCTTTCCAAGCTGAGAAGATGGTATCGTTGGCCACTATGAGATGTTTGCATCATGTGGCAGCGCACATCCTCATGTCATTCTTGGCAATGCAATTTATGATGATGAAATGAGAAAAGATGAAGTCCCCTTTCGTGATCACGAGTCATCGTCGTCTTCCGGCTATGAATCTGGGGGTCTGGGACCTTGACGATGACGAGGGATAGCGGAGGTTCGCGAGGTAAGGGTTGCTCGCGATTGTCCTCAGCTTGGTTACAGGGGGCCTCACCCAATGGCGGGATTGGAGAGCAGGTCGATGGTGACCCCAGGTCGTGGAGAGCAAGTCAACGAGGGGTATAAGATCCCGGTGGCGATGAGGTCTGTGTTGGATAAGACACCTCTGGGTGCCATTAGCAACGAGGGTCTTTCGTGCCCCACTCGGTCGATGTCAGAGGTACCACCACGACGGTGGGGATGGATGAACAAGTCGACGACAAGTTGGTGGAGACCTCGATGGCGAGGATAGAGATCGGATGTAGCCGACAACGACGTTCGAGCAAAGGTCGCACTACTGCAAATCAGATCTTGAACAGTGCTAGTAAAAGGGTTTTATCTGCGCTTCAAAAGCACTGATATTGCGAGCGATATTAAAATTTGATCTTTATCAACGCTAAAAAAAAGCGTTGATAATGGGTGTCTTTAACAACGCTTTTTTTAACGCTGTTAAAGGCACTCATTATCAATGTTTTTTTAGCGCTGTTAAAGGGTGTTTTTAATCGCTCCTTTGTAACGCTAATAAAGGGTGTCTTTAATAGCGCTAAAAAAAGACGTTGTTAAAGGGTGTCTTTAACGGCGCTTTTTTTTAGTGGTGTTAAAAATTTTGAAAAAAATTAATGTTTTCACGCATCCCCCACAAACCCCTTTCTCAACGCATACAACCCCCCTTTTTAAAAGTTGATCTTTATCAACGCTAAAAAAAACGTTGATAATGGGTGTCTTTAACATAGCTTTTTTTTTAACGCTGTTAAAGGCACTCATTATCAATGTTTTTTTAGCGCTGTTAAAGGGTGTTTTTAATCGCTCCTTTTTAACGCTAATAAAGGGTGTTTTTAGTAGCGCTAAAAAAGACGTTGTTAAAGGGTGTATTTAACGGCGCTTTTTTTTAGTGGTGTTAAAAATTTTGAAAAAAATTAATGTTTTCACGCATCCCCCACAAACCCCTTTCTCAACGCATACAACCCCCCTTTTTTAACACTTTCTACTACCCACCCACCATCACGCCCCCCCCCCCAACATTAAAAGCCACCCCCCAAATACTTGCGCGCGCCTGGATTTGATCACAGGACCTCCCTTATGCGACTGGATGCTCTTTACCACTCGATCAGGCGTCTTTTATTTTATATTTTACGACATTTCTATTTATTTGCATATATTTAAGTGTGTGATATATATATTATATATTAATATTCATTTATATATATATTATAATATAAATATAAATATACATGTTTATTAATGCACACACATTTGCATATATAAACATTATATATACATATTAATGCATTTTTATAATGTAAAGAAAATGGATAATTTGTTACTTAAAATGAACAATAAATATTTATTTCCATTTGGTTTATATATTTAAAAATAAAACCATAATATCAATATGAATGTAACTCCTAAGAATAAATTCAATCTCCATTGAAAAAAGACAATAAGACCCCCTTAAACAAGAATGAAATTTAATCGAATGTTGAAAAATTAGGATACCTAAACTAAAAACTCAGTTTTGGAGGCATTATGGACCATTTTTTGTCTCGACAAATGTAACGGGGTCCCCCTAGTCACCAGGGTATAGAACTCGTCACAAGTTTCGATTTGATATGTGGTAGAGCCAAAACAAACATCCGGGTCAAAAGTTGTGATCATTTGAAGTTCAAGTCATGTTTTCAACTTATCTTAGACTCTTCATTAATTTATTTAATTTTTTTATCATCCAATTGTTATTAAAAGACTATTAATTGGTAAAAATTATCAAATTATTAATTAATCTTATTTTTTAATTATTTTATAAGCTATTTTTCACTAAATATTTTATATATTAAATGTAAATGTGTATTTAGCTTTATCTAAACCATATTTTTTAAAAAAATATTTATTTCAATATAAATAAAATTATATATTAATATAATATTTTCAATGAAATATAATTTTTTAAAAATATATCATTTATCAGCGTTTTTTTACTAGAGCTGATAAAAGCCCCCCCCCCATCAACGTTATCAGTGTTTTTTACTAGTACATCCTCTTTATCAACGTTTTTTCTCTAGCGCTGATAAAGGTTCTCCTTTATCGACGCTTTTATATTAACGCTGATAAAAAGTACCTTTTTATCAGCGTTTTTCTATTAGTGCTGATAAAGGGGGCCTTTATCGTTTTTTTAGCACTAATAAAGCCAAGTGTTGTTAAAGGCTGGATCTATAGTAGTGTCAGCGGCACTCTCGGCGTGCGACGGCCTCAACCTTTGGGGTGACCTTGGGATTTGGATGGGGGATGACCTCAGGAAACAGATGGGAGGCAAAAGGAGCTGACCTTGGGAAGCAGAAGTGAAACGACCTCAGGATGCGGCACTGGCCACAGGCTGATGACATGTTGGGTGTTGTTATTTTTCGGCATGGATTTTTTTCACAGAAAAGTGGGCCTCACGTTGGACCTTCAATAAGAAAATGGGCCTTTGGGCCAATCTCATATGGGCCGACAATTTGTGCAGGCGAGCGCGACCAGGGTGCGCTGGTCTTGATTAGCGACGACGACGCTGATTCAATTGGTGATATGTGGGCATTGTGGTCGCTTAGGACCCCATAGTGGGGCTTCAGCCCAGTTTCCCAAAGGAGCTTCGAGCTGTTTACATGGACTGAAGAGTCGTGCAATAATGGGGGCCTTCAGGCCTCATTATTTATTTTGTGGATGGGACTACAGCTTTCATCTGATTGTTTTTTAGTGACATTAGTTTGTCACTTTCATGTTTGGTGGTGATTTCTATGTCGCATGCTTTGAGTTGTTTTTTTCTGCATTTCTAGTTTCTTTAATAAATTTTAGGATTGAGAACGCTAAACTCCTGAACCTTCCTAATTAATTTTTAATAAACACAATAAAAAATAACTATTAATTGTTATTATTAACTATTAATGGATTGTAATTAATGAATAATTAGTAATTAAATAATTTAATAGTTATTATCATTAATAATTATTTAGTTTCTAATTATCAAAAATTATTGTTATTTAATTACTAATTAATTAATAACTATGAATTATTAATAAACTTAATGAAAATAAATATTATTTTTTATTAATAATTATTAATGAATTGTAATTAATTATTAATAATAAATAAATATTAGTAAGTAATTATTAGATATTAATTATTAATAAACTTAATAAAAATACCTATTAATTATTATTATTAATTATTAGTGAACCGTAATTAATTAATAATAATAGACATTGACTAGACCACTCAATCCCGTAGTGAGAAGAATCAGACGCATACATGGTTGGTGATAAAGACATTGACTAGGCCAATCGCATAGTGAGAAGAATCGGGTACGAACGACCAAACCATTACATGGAAAGCTCATAAGTAAATGGAGGAGAGGCAGACATATGAGGGGTCGGAACAACTCTTGAGACAAAAGGTGATGATGGTCCTTTGATGGAAGATTGGCCAGTTGAGACTAACAATTAGCTTTGTGTTCTGGTGGCTTTGTGTGCGCCACTTCTTTGAACTTGCAATCCTTTTTACGCTTGTGTGGGATGAAATGAAACAACAAGGTGGTGAGGCCGCCACCACAAACATCAGAGCCAAGAAAACCAAGGTTCAGAGGCTGCCCATTCTCTCCACACGAGAGACATCATTTTTTGTACCGGTTTCCCCTGTTTCGAGACCCACCTCGGATTGTGGGGTGTCTCCATCTCTTCCATAGGTGGCTGAGCTGGCACAATCTGCGCCTCAGTGTCTGAGGACTGGCACCCATCAGTGGCATCACCTTCCTTTGTATCCACAGAAGTCTCCTGTCAAGTTGAACTTCCATGCTTCGGGTCATTGGAAGTAGATTTAGGGCTCAGGTGGGTAAGACCTCTTGAGTTGTACTGCCTTGGAACTCATTTCCCTAGATTTCTTGTCTTCCCTTCTGAGAAACAGCTCCTCAACATATGCAAAATAACTGTCACCCTGCACAGAAGTATCAAGCATGTTAGATTGAGGGGTAATCTCACCCAACGTCTTCCCATTGTATTTTTCTGGAGCCTCAGAATCTTAAGCGTTCTGGTTCCTGGAGATCCCAATATCTTCCCGAACATCATTAGCTTGCATAGCCACATATTCATCAGCTGCACCATCCATATTTTCAGCCTGCACAGGAACGGAGTCCATAACAGACACAGTGACAGTAGAATAAGTCTGTTTCCTACTGAAATGGAAGTCACGGATTGGTCTTTATAAACAGCGCGCAGAGGGAGAATCCTTCTTCTGTTTTACTGGGTCAGAAAAGGATTCAACAGTGGCAGGGGGGGTCCCCTACAACCACCAGACTTCATAAAATTCTCTTCATGAAAATCTGTTTCATCAAGCCTTTCTTCACTTCCCAGAAACAGAGTCTCGTCCCCATCATCAAGAGTAAAGCCATCATCATTATTCCTCACAGCTGCCTCCAATTGTCTGGTGTAAGGAACAGAGCTAACCTACTGATCCACCCTCAGTTCCAACCCAGACTGTAGATGTTGGTGTTCACCCACTGCACGCTGACCCTTGTTAGCTAAAGGGCTAGCCACAACTTCAGCAAAAGAAGGGGGGCTGGATTGACCTTAATGGCCTTTTCAGCCAATTCCCTCAAATAATCCCTCCAACCAACAGAGGCGTGTCTCTCGTCTGCTTCATAATCCTGGGCATCAATAATCGGCATTTTGAACTTGCAATTCTCAATGGAATGCCCAATTTTCCTACAATTGGAGCAGTGAAAATTCCTTCTGACATTCTGGGCCCAAGTGCCCAATGTTTCAACATTTTTTTAAAATGCAGGCTTCTTTTCAAAATCAATAAATAATTCCAACCTTCTATCAGCAACCATAAGGATGACAGACTCAACTAAGGTCAAACATAGGTCAATCTCCACTAACACTCTGGAAAAGTGCTCGTATCAAGAGAGCTCCGTTTCTCTATCAATTTTAATTGGATCCCAAACAGAAGAGGAAATGTCCCAGAGCAGCTGAGGATGCCAAAAAACCCAAGGGAGGTCATGAATTCGTATCCATACCCAAGTAATTGAATTATTTACCGAAGCGGGACTGAATAATTGATCTCAATCTTGGATCTGCAATATATTGAGAGAGACAAATCCTAAACCCCATGCTCTGGATTTGAGTTCATCCAAAGGAAACACTATAAAAATAGCATTTCCCAATTGCAGCGCCGCCAAAGTCACATATTTGGAGGAGTTGACATCGCAACTCCTCAATTTTCCATGGATTCTCCTTCCTCTAAAATGTCAATCGAGCCAGAATCGAGTGCTTGCACGCACTCCTTAAGTCACTCTGCAATCAGTTTCTGATTTGCTTCGACAAATGCTAGAGATACATTTTTCATGATTCCAGAGGAAGCCAGTGCAAACCTAGAGTTTGTGAAGAACCTGTTATTTACAACGGTGAGGGGAGGGGGGAAATAATGAAAATCTACCTAATTTGCAGACGGGGAGGCTCGAAACCAAGACCTCCCAAATGCTGCCACCGGACGCAACCTGTTAAGAACAGAGGACTGGAAGTTGTATTACTGGAGGAGGAAATGGAATTACAGCAAGTAAAGGGGTAAAAACAGAGGAATTACAGCAGGTAGAGGGGAAAAACAGAGAGGAATTACAGATCCCCCCAGGGGAAATCCTGCCCAAGCCTACAGCCGATGCCCAAAAATAACAGGAAAAAGGAATGCCCTCACTCTCCCACGTCCTCCCCTTTTTAACAGATTCCAAACAGCCCAGTGGCTTAACAACCTTGAGATTCCTCCACTACCTCTCCCCCCCATGTGTCAGCAGGTGACCCCACGGGTCCCTCCAGTTTGTTAACTTTGTTAATCTGTTTCTCCTGGCCCACCTGGCCTGACAACTTTGTTTCTCCTGGCCCACCTGGCCTGGCAGTTGGTTCTCCCCCTGGCTGGGCAGCTTTGCCCCTTCTAGAATACACCTTCCACTCACCCGGAAGGTCCCGGATCCTACCACTGCCCACCGTCTGAGAATCAGTCTTGTCCTCAAGACTGAATGTGGGAAACTGATTGCGGAGGACAAAGTCATCCTCCCAAGTTGCGTCGGCAACAGGTTGGCCTGTCCAGTGGATCAAATATTGTGGTTGAAAAATGTCATCCTGGAGGTGATAGCGGTGGGACAGGATGGCAGCAGGCTCGGGCCGAGAAACGTCATCACCGGCTAAGTCCGAGGGAAGTGAAGGTGAGGTAGTTAGGGGACCGACAGCGGCTTTGAGCTGGGAGACATGAAAAACATCGTGAATGTGGGTTGTGGGGGGTAACTCCAATTGGTAAGCAACCGGGCCAATCGGGCGGAGTATCGTGAAAGGTCCATAAAACCGGGGAGACAATTTTGGAGAGATCCGCCGAGCAAGGGAGTGTTGCCGGTGGGGTCTAAGTTTGACATAGACTGGGTCGCCCACTGCAAAAGTCACCGAGCGGCGGTGGCGGTTAGCTTGAAGACGCATAATGTCCTGAGCTCGGTGGAGATGGTGTTTGATTTGATGTAAGGCCTCATCTCGGTCCGTCAAAGCCGAAGCGACTGCTGCCACCCGGATTTCTGAAGGAAGGAAGCGGGTGAGGGCAGGAGGTTTACGCCCGTAGACGACCTCGAAAGGTGTGGTTTTGATTGCCGAGTGCCACGAGGTATTGTAGGATAATTCAGCCCAAGGAATCCAATAAGACCAATGTTTGGGCTGCTCCCCAGCGAAGCAGCGAAGATAAGTCTCAAGGCAACGGTTGAGTACCTCGGTCTGGCCATCCGTTTGCGGGTGATAGGCGGAGCTAAACCGCAACTTAGTGCCATGGAGGCGGAACAGTTCTGTCTAAAAATGGCTGAGGAAAACCGGGTCCCGGTCACTGACAATTGAAGTGGGCAGCCCATGTAACCGGACAACTTCCTTGAAAAAAAATTCTGCTACACGGGTGGCCGTATAGGGGTGTTTTAGTAAGAGGAAATGAGCGTACTTGGAGAGGCGATCCACCACTACGAAAATAACATTGAAACCACCAGATTTAGGGAGCCCAGTAATAAAATCCATAGAGAGATCCTCCCAAATGGCCGCCGGAATATCCAAAGGTTGGAGCAACCCGGCTGGGGATAGGGTGGAGTATTTGTTCCTTTGACAAACCGAACATTGGCGGACAAAATTCTGGACAGCAGTCTTCATACCCGACCAGTAAAAGGTAGCAGCGAGGCGGCGGTAAGTGCGATAAAAACCAGAGTGGCCCCCTTCCGGAGAGGAATGGTGTTCAGCTAAAAGTGTCGATATCCAAGGAGATGAGGCTGAAAGAACAAGACGGTTGTTGTAGAATAAAATGCCCTGCCGAAGATGGTAGCCGGGATAGGAGGGACGGTTGTTGCGGAGGGTGTGGATTATGCTTTGGAGGTGGGAATCGGCATCAATGTCTTTGAGCAGGTCGCGGCCGTCTGCCCATTGAGGAACTGACTGAATAAAAACCAAAGCAGCAGAATCGTGACAACGGGATAAGGCGTCGGCAGCAGAATTTATCCGACCCGGTTTATATTTGATTTCAAAATGGTACCCCAAAAGTTTAGCAAGTCAGCACTGTTGATCAGCAGTTGTAACGCGCTGTTGGAGAAGAAACTTGAGGCTACGTTGGTCGGAATAAACCACAAAAGGGCGGCTCAGAAGGTAAGGGCGCCAATGTTGGATGGCAAGGACAAGAGCCATCAGTTCCTTCTCATAGGTGGATTTAGCCAACGTTCGAGGGGATAGAGCCTTGCTAAAATAGGCAATCGGCTGCCGATGCTGCATGAGGACAGCGCCAATGCCGCGGCCAGATGCGTCACATTCCAGCTCAAAAACGGAAGAAAAATCCGGAAGAAGGAGAAGAGGGGCCCGGGTGACAAGTTGTTGTAAGTGGCTGAAAGCCTGTTGCGCCGCAGGAGGCCAGTGAAACCCATCTTTCTTGGTGAGGGCTGTGAGAGGTTGAGCAATGACGCCATAATTTGGGATAAAACGGCGATAGTAGCCAGTTAAACCAAGAAAACTGTTAGAGTCTGCATCTCACATCGGACTTGAGGTCCGGTGTGGTTTTTAATATTCATTATAAATACACCCCAAGGGCTCCTTTAGAGATAACCTTGGGGGTTCGGATCTCCTATTTTCCTCATTCTACATGGTATCAGAGCAGGTTTGATCCCTTCCTCAAATATTTTTTTTCATTTAGGGTTCTACTTTTTTTTCTCGTGCGGGGGGGCGGCGGCTCCCATCCAAATAGTCGCCCCCCCCCCCCCGCTGCTCCTGCCGGTCATCCCTCCCGAGCGGCAGCCTCCCGCTTCGGCTCTGTCTGGCGGCTTCCCCCTCGGTGCGCCTTCCCTTCCGGCGCCCGCTCCTCCTGCAGGCAGGCCCTCCCCGCCTCGGCTCCCGGCGGATCTTCCTCCCTGCGTGGCGGCCCCGCCTCCTGCTGCGGCATCCCAACGTCGGCGCCCGCCTTGTCCTCCTCCCGCCTGTGCGCGACGCCAACGGCGCTTCCGCCTCGCCTGCGCAGTCCCGACGTCAGCCCGCTCGTCGCCGCCAGATCCCGCAGCGCCTCCTCCCGTCTTCCCTCCCGACCCGGCGCATCCCGTCGCGGCGCATCCCGTCGCGCCGCCCGTCGCGCATCCCGTCGCGACGCATCCCGACCCTTGCGCGGCTCTCGGCAGATCTTCCCGGCAGCCTTCCTGTGCGCGCACCACTACCCAGGCAGCCTTCCATCACAATGGCTCCAGCCATCCCAGCGGCTTTCCCCCCACCGCGGCTCCAGTTCCCGGCGACTGCGGCTCTTCCCGGCGGAGTCCAGATCCAGGCTGATCCTTCCAGATCTGGGCAGTTCCGGACTGTTCCAGCCCGCCGCTCCCCGGCGATTCCATTGCTGCGCGCCGACCTCACCATCTAGCGCGACTCCCGGCCCACCTCCTCCTTGCGCGGCTCCCGGCGGATCACTGCCTCCTCTGCCGGCCTCTCCCCCTGCCGGCGCCTCAGACATCCGGCCTCCATTCCTGCCGGCTTCTCCAGCAGCCAGCCTCAAGCCTCGCCGGCCCCTCTCTGCGCGACAGTCGGCCTCCATTCCCAGCCGGCTTCCAGCGCCGACTCCCGCTGTCCTGCTCCCTCGCCGGCCTCCTCCTGCCGATTTCCCGGCGCTTCGACGACCGGCACCGCCATTGCGGATTTCTCGGCACTTTGACGACCGGGCCTCCCGAGTGGATTTCTCGGCGCTTTGATGATCGGCCCGACTTTACGGTTTTTCCCGGCGCTCTGACGACCGGCCCGTAGTGCGAATTTTCCCGACGCTCTGACGACCGACCCGCCAGTGTGGATTTCCCGGCGCTCTGTTGTCCGGCCCCGCACTTTTTCGGCGATGACCCATCATTTTCAGCGGCATCACATTACCATCTTGAGGGGGAGCAGCATCCACAACGATTTTATTATTTCGGTTTCTTCTGTTTTCGTCTTGTTTTGTCTTCAAGCTGGGCATGTTCAGCTTGAGGGGGAGTGTTAGTATCTGTTTTGTTGCTTTCTTTTCATTATGTGTCCAAACTAGGTACACCTAGCTTGAGGGGGAGTGTTGGAGTCTGCATCCCACATCGGACTTGAGGTCCGGTGTGGTTTTTAATATTCATTATAAATACACCCCAAGGGCTCCTTTAGAGATAACCTTGGGGGTTCGGATCTCCTATTTTCCTCATTCTACAAAAACCACGGACCCCTCTGACAGTAGTCGGCTGAGGCCAATCAAGTACAGCCTGGATTTTGGCCGGATCCATAGCGACGCCTTGGCCGGAGATAATATGACCAAAATACTCGAGCTGCTGCTGGAAAAATTGGCATTTCTTGGAGTTGAGGAAGAATGTATTGTCGAGTAAGATTTGGAGGACAACAGCAAGATGTTCTTGGTGGAGTGTCCAGCTGTGGCTGTAGACCAAAATATCATCAAAAAATATTAGTACAAACTTATGAAGTAGGGGCTGAAATAAGGCGTTCATAGTGGCCTGAAACGTTGAGGGAGCATTAGTAAGGCCAAATGGCATTACTAAATACTCATAATGCCCGTGGTGAGTCCGGAAAGCTGTTTTGTCAATATCGGTCTCGTGCATACGAATCTGGTGATACCCCGACTTGAGATCAAGTTTAGAGAAACAAGTTGCGCCGTGGAGCTCGAGTAATTCTTCCACCAGTGGAATGGGAAACTTGTCGGGGATGGTAGCTTTGTTGAGAGCGCGATAATCAACGCACATGCGCCAAGAGCTGTCCTTCTTGACTAATAATACTGGGCTGGAGTAGGCGCTAAGGCTAGGCCGAATGAGACCAGACAGCAGAAGATTATGAACCTGCTGCTCGATTTCATTTTTCTGAACATAAGGGTACCTGTAGGGACGAACAACCACGGGGCCGTGGCCGAGTAATAGCCGAATAACATGATCCCAAGGTCTTTTTGGCGGAAGGTCAGGGGACTCCGTGAAAACCAGTGCAAACTGAGTAGTTAAACTGTTGTACATAGCTTGAAATGGGGCGGATAAATTCGAGGGATGCCAAGGAGCTTTGCCCCCCAACAGTACCTGAAGATGGCTGGACTCTGGTGAGCGTTTGGCCTGTCCCAGCAAAGAAACTGCAGTCTGCGTGCGCGGTGAAGCTCCCTGCAAGCAGTAGGTGTGATGGGCGACTGAAAATTTCATCGTCATAGTGTGTCAATTTAGCTGGATCTCTCCCAGAGTGCGGAGCCATGCAACTCCTAAAATGATATCCAAACTACCAATGTACAGGACATGGAAATCGAGGTGACAATGGTAACTGCCGATAAGCAAAGGTAATTGACGGCAGTGGCCTAAGGACCAAGTGTGATGGCCATCGCCCATTTTAATACGAAGTGTTGGAGTGGCCTGCACCTCAAAAGCAAGTAGACGAATTAAAAGCGGGGAGATGAAATTATGAGACGCGCCACTGTCGACCAGCAGTAAAACAGGAAGCCCCGTTAAAGATCCTTCGATTTTGAGAGAAGAGGTGGCGTGTGGGGAACAGCGGGAGGGGGATCCCCCCAAATTCAGGTACTGAAAGTCCAGCAGGTGGCACTCGGCATCGGGAGCTGGGGGGAGGTCAGGTAACGGCTCGGAGGGAAGCAAAGTTTCAGCACCGTCTGTGTCACCTTCCCCCAAAATGAGAACCCGTAACTTCGGGTCCGAGCAGCGGTGTGTGGGTGAGTAAGGTAACCCACACCGAAAACAGAGCCCCTTCCTGCGGCGGTCATCCCATTCTTGAGAAGTGAGGTGACGAACACCGCGGCCAGCAGGTTGGGTGAAACGGGGTGGCTCTCCAGAGAGCCCCGGAGTGGCTTTTTCTGAGCGATGGAACGACCGACCAGCAGGTGGAAGAGGAGGCAAATGGCGGGATAGAGGAGACCAAGCAGTAGCATCACGATTTGCCGGAGGCTGGCGGGGAGCTGCCTTGGAAGAACATGCAGAACCGTGGCGGAGGGCTAATTCAATATTGCGTGCCAAACGCATGGCCTGGAGTCGTGTATCCGGGTTATGAATGCGCACCCAGGAGCGGATATCATCCTGCAAGCCATTTAAAAAATACCCAAGTATTGTGGTTCCGGGAGACGTGGCAACAAGGAGGTGAGATATTCATAATGTTCAATGTAATCCTGAACGGAGCCCTGTTGATGGAGAGCCGCTAATTCCCCATAGGGGTTTTGGATGTCAAGGCCACTAAAACGTTCGAGTAGTTCATGTTTGAAAACAGACCATGTTAAGTCTGGACAAACCTCTGTAAGAATGGTGAACCAATGGATGGTTGTGCCCTCCATGCTGACTTGGGCAAGCTGGAGCCAGAATGGGTCTGGGGTTTGATGAATTCTGAAGTAGAGTTCTGCTCTGGTGAGCCAGCCTCGAGGGTCCGAACCATCAAACAGGGGAAGCTCGACACGGCGAGGAAGGGGAGAGGGATCAAGAGGGTTAGCCGTACCAGAAGGTGGAACAAACAGAGATGGGTGGCCGGAGATACCAGAGTGGGAAGAAGGATCCGGGGGTCGGGGATCAGGCTGTTGAGGCTACTTCTCAGAATGGCGCAACATCATTTTCCGAAACTCAGTTTGCTCGGCAAATTCTAGTTCCCAGCGGCGTTGGTTTTGGCGGAGGTCCTGCAGTCCCTACTGGAGCTCGCCTACTGTGGTGGTGAGGGCGGCGATGGAGGAGGTAACCGACTCGATGTGCTGGTCGATGTTGTCCAAGCGGGATTGGTTTCTCGTCTCCATGGAGAAACAAGGCAAGCCGGACCAAATGTTAAGAACAGAGGACTGGAAGTTGTATTACTGGAGGAGGAAATTGAATTACAGTAAGTAAAGGGGTAAAAACAGAGGAATTACAGCAGGTAGAGGGGAAAAACATAGAGGAATTACAGGTTCCCCCAGGGGAAATCCTGCCCAAGCCTACAGCCGATGTCCAAAAATAACAGGAAAAAGGAATGCCCTCACTCTCCCACGTCCTCCCCTTTTTAACAGATTCCAAACAGCCCAGTGGCTTAACAACCTTGAGATTCCTCCACTACCTCTCCCCCCCATGTGTCAGCAGGTGACCCCACGGGTCCCTCCAGTTTGTTAACTTTGTTAATCTGTTTCTCCTGGTCCACTTGGCCAGGCAACTTTGTTTCTCCTGGCCCACCTGGCCTGGCAGTTGGTTCTCCCCCTGGCTGGGCAGCTTTGCCCCTTCTAGAATACACCTTCCACTCACCCGGAAGGTCCTGGATCCTACCACAACCACTAGGCTCCACCCCTCCTGAATGCCGTCACAGGACGCAACCACTAGGTTGCGCCTAAGGGGCATGTGAAGGACCTATTATTCTTCACCTTTGCAGCGAAGGTAGCAAGTTCATTCTTCAGGGCTTCTCAATCATTTCGGGCACCAAGCACCCGTGGAGGGGCATAACAAGGAATAGATACAATGAGAGCGGGATCCAAGCCTTTCCCAAAATCAACCACCTTTGAAGGTCCACAAAATACATCGGCAAGATTGAAGTAGCGGTCCAAAAGAGGTCATCACAAATAAGAACCCTAATCACTATGGAATCGCCCGGAAGAGAGGTCTCGCGACATTGCACCCATATTATTATTAATTAGTTATTTATTAATATTTAAAAGTAAAAATTAATAGTTAATTATTATTTAGATATTATTATTATTTATTAGTAACTAATTGGTGATTAATATTTATTATTAATTAATTGCTCATTATTAATAATAATATATTATTAATCTCACACAAGAAAGGGGGAAGATAAACCCCGCATTGAAAATTCATAAGGATTTCCAAGACACCTCCCTTATAAAAGGAAGCCATGGGTGAAGATTTTAGTTATACTAATACTTCTCTTGTGCGTTCGCACAACACTACACTTCAATATTTAATTTATACAAAATAAGCATATTTTTGAATGTTAGTAATTCATATTGATATTTAACAAATGTAAATAACAAACATCAGCTCTCTGAGAATTGAAATGTGAGTTCAGAAATTGTTTGGATATTTAAAATAGAAGGGAAAAAATTAGGCCATTTTCTCGAACTTGTTATTCTTCATAATGGAAGGAGATGAAAGTGCATGTTGATTATCCTTGCTTTGAAAGCTGCCAAAATCCACATCAATGCTGTTATTTCCAATTTCAGAGGCATCTTCTATATCAAAATCTTGCAGTAAATTTTTTTGCATTAAAGAACATATAAATAGATGAAACATGTGATTATAGTATAATGTAATTCAAAACATTGAAATTGAAATATTTTAAATTAATTACATATTTCAAACACCTTAGTGCATATCTAAAAATTCATAAACATATGAATGTTTATACATTATTGAAGAAAGTAAAAGGTAACATTTGGATTGACATCTATAAAGAATTTTATAACAGAACATCATATATTTGAATATAATACGGTAAATATGTTATGTTCCTTAGGAAATATAAAAAATAAATGGGAATATATCAAATAAATAGAAAAGAAGTCCTCATTGTCGAATGAGTTAAAATATTAAAGAGATCAAGTAGATCGAGTACTTGAACAACCTGTTTGGAATACGGAAACAAAGAGCAGAGACTTAAATGAAGCAGTAATATATGAAACTTCAGTTATTCAAAGTCAGACTGGATACTGTGAGCTATTTGAATACTGAAAGAAACAGTGGAGACTTAAATAAAGCAGTAATATATCAACGACCCATTTTGTAGAAAGATGGTTGTTGGATGGCATTAACGGAAACATTGAATACCCAAGGAAATATCTAGCACAAAGAGTGCAATACAAAGTAATCTGAAATTAAAACAAAAAACTAGAGACATCAAAAAGAACGATCAATGTCACTAACATCTATAGAGGAAGCTCCATGACATAAAAATTCTAAAACCTAGTACAGACTTCCATGTTGCATTTCATATGCAAATTGGAGAATATAATTACCACTCTATTTCTATAATATCAGCTCTAGTTGGATGAAGTGGTCAAGAAAGCAATCCCTAAAGATTGCATCACATTATAGCATCCTTAGAGATGCATAGAGTAGAAAATAGTTGATAAGGGAAACATGAACAAACTCAATGAACACCAAAAAAAAAATAAGAATGGTGGATGAAACTAAACCTACATTACATACCCTTCTTCCTCAATAATCAGTGGGGCATAAGTATTTATATGAACATCCAAAATGCTTATCCTCTTCCTGTCAGAAAAGTCTGAAAGTCAAAATGATGCAGCCATCACCAATGTATCTATCTTTCCCTATACATGGATGTGTGTTTAAGGGTTAAGAAAAAGTACACTAAATGGAAATTTCCCCTGACCGCCTTCATGGTTGCTCCACCTTATAGACGGGTAATGGGATTATCAACCATATCATTTCAGAATCACCACCGCTCCCATTTAGATATTCAATGAAGGTTGTTCGGTCCATAAATCACAACATCATCAAAATGATCAAATCCATCTAGATTGATTTTTCAAAACATTACTTCATAAAAGAAGGCCTTAGGCAAACGATCAAACTATCCAAGGTTCAGAACATTACTAATTTGATCAATTCAGGTGTGTATGGGTGCCTCAAACAACAATACCATATTCGAAGTTTCCGTAATCCCAATATGGATTGTGGGGAAGAAAAATCAAAACTAATAAAATCCCTTGTAGTGTTAACTGTATCTAATAGCAGTTTACACTGGAATTAGTGTATCACAAAATAGCAGTGTATCAGTACATAGCAGTCTATGCAGTATCTGTTTATGCACACATTGTGTATACTTTAAACATTGTTGTTTGAGTAGTGTATCACTACATAGTTCATAGACATTTTATGAAAACTTTTGTTAGGCCATTATATATAGTAAAAGTGTATCAAGTGTTGTTTGTACAATGTATGTTTGAAATAAAATGTTATTTCATTCACACAATTCATAGACCGTTTATGATAGCTATTTTCAGCCCATTAAATGCAGTAGCAGTACATACAATGGCTATCTGCACAATGTATCCAATTGTAGTTTATATATGGTGTATGCAATAGTAGTTTATACATCTGTATGCAATACAACCTTATTGAAACAGTAATTGCTGACCAGTGATGAATATAATAGGTTTTTATATTATATAAAACCATATTATTCAAAAAAAAATATTGCGTATATTATATTATGTAGTGTGAGCATAAAAGTACCATAGTCAAAGTTAATGAATATTTTGAATTTAAGAATATGGTAGAACAATGTACCTAAGTTCTAGTTGAGGAAGATGAATTATTGATCTCAGCTTCTTGATTGCAACTCGTTAAAACTTCACCAATAACATGAACCTGCAAAAAATTTTGGAAAAGTATTTTGAAATGAATAATTATTGTTGATTTCCATTGATAATTGTTAAACTGAAAGTTAAAGTTACTGTTGTTGGAGTCTACATCCCACATCGGACTTGAGGTCCGGTGTGGTCTTTAATATTCATTATAAATTAACCCCAAGGGCTCCTTTAGAGAGAACACCTTGGGGGTTCGGGTTTCTCTCATTTTATCTTCTACAAGGTATCAGAGGGAACCTAATCCCGAACCCTCCCTCTCATCTATTTTTTTTTCCTTCCGGTCTAGGGTTTACTGAAGTTTCTCCCGGTTGGGGGGGCGGCAGCCTCCATGGCCAGCGAGCCATAGCTATTTTCCGCCGCCCCCCTGCCGCATCTCCGGCGGATCTCCCCCTGCTGGCGCCTGCATCCCGTGGCGCACTCCCTTCTCCCGGCGATCTTCCCCCTGCCGGCGATCTTCCCCTGCCGGCGGATCTCCCCCCCGGCGGTTCTCTGCTTCGGCCTCCCGTCGCGGATCCCAGCCGTCGCGAATCCAGGCTCGCCTCCCTCCCTGGTGCGCTCGACGGCGGACGGCATCCTCCTCCAGCGGCGGTTCTCTCCGACGGCGCTCCTCTCGCAGCGTCCCTTCCCGGCTCTCCAGCGGATCTTCTGCGCGTCGCCCTCTTCCCGCGACGACTCCTCTCATCCCGCGCGACGGCCGACAAACCTCCTCACCTTCCTCCGCGCGCCAGCCGACGGACCTCCCTCGCGTCGGACACTCCCAGCTTCTCCCGGTCCCTCCCTGCGCGCTTCCCCATGTGCGACGGGCTCTAGTCGTCTCTGCCCTACGCGGAGGGCTCCTCCGCCTCGCCTCCTCCGCAGCGCCGCCCTCCCGATCCAGATCTCCTGGCGGCGCGACGGCCCTCCCTCCCAGCAGGTGCGCGAGCTCTTCCCAGGCGGCGGACCTCCCCCCTGCCGGCACCGATTTTCCCCCCTGCCGGCTCCCACATCCGGTGGAATCCCCGCCTCCTGTCTGGTGGAATCCCCCATCACCGCTGCCCTCTGGACGGCCCTGCGGACTCCCTGCTTCGCCAGGCTCCGCATTTCCCTGCGCCTCTCCTGCGGTTTCCGGTTCTGTCCGGCCCGCCTCTCCCTGCCCGAGCAGATCGGCCCACCTCCCGGCTCGGCTCCTCCCGAGCACGACCCTCCCGACTTCCCTCCAGCGCTGCTCGCATCCTGTCGGCGCTCCTCCCTGCCTCGCGACCCCGATCGCGGCCTATCTCCAGATTTCCTTCCTGCGCGCCACGTCCTATGCGGACATCCAGCCCCACCTCCCTATTCTGCCGACCTCTCCCCTTGTCGGCGACTCCGACTCCTCCAGCAGCCGGCCTCCATTCCCAGCGGCTTCCCGGCACAGATCGGCTCCCGCCCTCTCCAGCGGTTTCCCGGCATAGTCTGGCCCCGCCTTCCCGGTGCCTCCTGCGGAATCCCCGCCTCGCCGGCATCTTTCTGGCAGCCGCATCTCTGTCCGCCGGCACGCCCATGCGCTGGCGCAGCAGCTCAACCACCTAGGATTTGGGCCTGTTGGCGCCGCTAGATCCCGCAACACTTCTGCGGAATCCCCGCCTCTCGTCGCCGGCCCCGCAAGTGCGGTTTTCCTGGGGCTAGTTTGGATTTTCCGGCGTTTCATCGACCGGCCCCACTAGTGCGGCATTCCTGGCGCTCCGTCAACCGGTCGGTCTGAATGGTTTCTTCTGCTGCGCCCGCGACATCATCCATCCATCATCGTGAGGGGGAGCTGCGATCGTGAGGGGGAGCATCATCCTTGCAGCTTTTATCTTTTATTCTGCTTTGTCTTGTTTTGTCATCAAGCTGGGTATGTCCAGCTTGAGGGGGAGTGTTTGCAGCTTGTTGATTGCTTTGTTTTTTCTTTATATGTCCAAGCTAGGTACACCTAGCTTGAGAGGGAGTGTTGGAGTCTACATCCCACATCGGACTTGAGGTCCGATGTGGTCTTTAATATTCATTATAAATTAACCCCAAGGGCTCCTTTAGAGAGAACACCTTGGGGGTTCGGGTTTCTCTCATTTTATCTTCTACAACTGTATTACCTCAAAATTTTCAAATATTTTTTGGAATTCTGAGATTTGGGCTTCATCATCTAAAATGAATAAAACTTTGTAGGTGTGCTGTTCAAATGGGTGATAATGTTTCCTGATGTTGTAATCAGTGATTTCTAAAGACAAAAGCACTGTTTTTTACTTAATAATATTCAATTCAGGGGGTAACCCAAACTCATCATTGTTCTACATGGCCAATATTTTTAAGGTTAGTATAACCCCTTGCCAAAAAAGATATACTTTGTAAACTAACTTAAAAATATTACCTGAATCAAGTTTTCTATGAGTTTAGAGGTGATTTTTTGTACGAATTGCATCGCTTGTTTGTCGAAAAGAATTACTAAAATTTCTCAGCAAAAATCTATGATCGATAGCTGCACCCTATATCTGGAAGTATAGAATAAACATTCCAGTAGTTAACAAAAACTTGATTTCTTTATCAAAACCCAAAGATATTAAATGATAACACTATTTGAGGTTAAATATGATGGAAAACCATAGATTTCTGCTTTAGGGGTAGACGTTGCAATTGCTACACCAGAGTCTGTCATTGCAATTTTGAACCTTTTTCATACAAGAGTTGCAAGACTCATTGAACCAACCATAGGTGCTTTGAATTTTCCGAGTTATTGCTATGGTGGAACAACACGTTGGCTAACAAAGAAAAACAGAAAAGAAATAAGTATGTGATCATTTGATAAATGTAATAACAAAGTAATGTTTCTTAAAGTACAGTTGCAAAAATATGACTAGGAATCTTCAACCTGTGACCAGTCAATGATATCTTGTAAAGATTTTTTATTAAATAAGAAAGAAAATTGGTTTCTGGAACTGGAGTTTGATGTGCAAGATGAGGGATTGTAATTCTCTGTTGACTTGATCGGTGTGAACCTGAAAACATTTTAAACTTTGAAGTTTTAAAAATTAGGCAAATTATGTAAGCAATGATACTATTATAAGCAATTGCTGTCGTAAGAAATGAATAGTGTATTGTTGCCGCTAATAATGTAAATGTGTAAGCACTATTAATGTAAAGGTGATAATGAAAGAAGCCAAATGTGTAAAAATTTAGTCAATGTTGCTGTAATGCTTCTTGTACTATTGGATGCACATCCAATATAATGCACTTGTACTTATACTGTATATATGTAAGGCATGTTAGCGCAAGGCTGCTATAGTAATGTAGTTTACTAATAAATCTGTTACTGTAATACTGTTTGTAATTAGGTAAAATGTGTGAATATGTAACCGCTACTTGTAATTGTGATGGTGTAATGCTGTTACAAATAATGATGATATTGCAAAGCTCCTTCTAATCAGTGCTTGTTTTTATAATGTTATTGTATAATATTAGGAATAATATGTCTACCGCAAAGCTTGTAGTGTAATGAAATTGTTGGAATGCTAACACTAATGAAGTCAAATGTCTAAATATTTAGTCACTGCTATTGTAACCCATGGAAAAATAAGAAATGCTAGTATAATAATTGATATTGTAATGTTTTAGTGCAAGCAGTGCTAGTGTAAATCTGGTATTAATATTATAATTTCACACACAAACCTTTTTTAAAGTTTTCTATTATAGGAATGTTAGGATTGATCAAAAATTTTGTTGCATTAATGCTTCTACTAAGTATAATAGAACCTACTTAAAAACATTGGGAAAATTATTAAATGTTATGTGATAAAGATAATGAAATGTGAAATAATTAAGGTTAGAGTAATAACTACCTAATCTCTTCACTCTCACAAGTTGCAACAACATGAAATTGGATATATCTGATTCTCCTTCCCAAAATACACTTAATTGTTTTGCATATTCATCCCAAAGAATATAATTAATCATGGCACCACTGAAACGAAATAATAATAAAATTACAAAATATTTGCAAAATGAATTTCATGTAAATGAAAATTGAATGTATTAAAGAGGAGGGAAAACCTGTCATCTTGCAACACTATTTTTATTCAAATGCCAGAGTAGCCCCAAGGTTGCATCGGTTGATAATGTTTTAGATATCAAATAATATCTGTGAAATACATCTAAAAAATTACATATAAAATAGCACAAATTTTCTTATAAAGTGTATCCACAACATATAGAATAGATTTTTTAAAAACTGAATGTAGATATTAATAGAATTTAGCTTTATTAAAAATGAAAAAAATACAACAGCTATTCAAATCGGATAATGTGGCAGACAGTAAAGAATATATATTGATTATAATAGTCACATGAATAAAGTAAAATAGTTAGTAATGTAAAAGTACTCTGACTTTAACAAATAATGTTAGTGGCTCGAAGGATTCCTTTGTAAATAGTATAGAGTGTATATTGCTAATTATGCAGATCGACTCTACATTGAAATCGAATATTGGGTCAACATTGAGTGATATTCAAGACCTGTAATGCCAAGGTCACCTGTTTGTTAAGGTTTGTAAGTACGATGAACTGCTTGTAGTAAATTTCATAGGGATTGGAGTAATAATCCAGGAAATATTTATTCACCAATAAGTAGATACATTGTTGACAGTAATGAACCTATCAAGTGTTCTTCACAGACTGTTGACAATTATATCGCCAAAAGAAATGAAATCAAACCCTAAGTATGGAAAGTGAACTTCGTAAGGCTGGACATGGGTGCTCCAATTAAAAAATAGCATGCAATGATGCCGAGTTGCTAAAAATTTTCCAGTATTGGAAGCTATTTGGAAATTTTGGATAATGTAACATAATCTTTTGTGAATTAGTCAATTTAATTTTTGGACTAAATATCGAGCACCAATAGTTTCCTAAATCGTTTTTCCTAAAAAATACAATGTAAATTAGTAAATAAAAATATATAATATATACAAGAATTTAATAATATGTAGTTATTCTTTAAAATTTAGTACTAAATGTTTATTAAACTATCACATGAAAGTGATATAATTGAAATAAGTAAAATATCTATATAATATAAAATAATTATATGATTGTCAGTAAAATTGCCCAATCAAGATAATTGTATCACTGAGAGGAGGGGGAGGTGAATCAGTAATATCTTTTTCTTTTATGTTTTCTTACTCAAGAAACAACTTTCGCCTCCTGTTAAAGATTTATTTCCCTGGTGAAAACAATTCAACCACATATCCACACGAACACAAAAATTTACAAAGTTCACTATTCAATAAGAAAAGTTATGTCATTGGTATGGTTTGTAAATAATTCAATACCACACAATCCACTAGAAAGCAATTTTTTTGTGTAGAATACAACGAGTAGGATATACCCTTAAACTCGTGTAGCATTTGAATCGAAACCGCATATGCTTCAAGTAGCACGAAATGATATAAGAAAGTTTTTGTAACAAACATATTACGTTGTTTCTTGATCAAATTTCACAAATATAATCTTTCAAAACAATTCTTCACTTTTTTATCCGGAAGCTGGTAAGAACTTCCTGGATTTTGGTATAAAACTCAGTCTGATTTTCCCAATCCGATTCCTCAATACGAAAAATATATATCTGTCAGAATATGGTTGAGACAATTCTGAACCACTTCTTCAATCCGGAAATCCAAATACGATTTTCCCAGTCCGATTATCCAGCCCGATACGATAACCAGTTGAATGCGATGATCAGCTGAATATGGTGCAATCTTGTCTTTTCTCCTTTCACTTCCGGCACGACTTCTTCAAGAAAAACAATCTGGAAACCTCTTCTTTCTAAAATTTCTTCAACGCTTCGCCTTCTCTCCTCCTTTTCCTGAACAGTACATATGTCAGAAAGTACAAGGTACTTTCCCTTTTATACTCAACCCAAAAATGGTTTGGGCAGGATTCCTGAAATTTTTCCCGCACAACCAAATTTACCCAAAACTTGAATTCCCCTTGAATTGTGGGTACATTTATGACTTCGTCAATGCTTCTCAACTCTTAGTTGGATTGGTGTTGCCCGATCCGGTTGGGCCGAATGCTTGTGGCTTGCAACTGTTGCGGGTCGAGCTCCGCGGTGAGCCCGTTGGGGATTGCAAGGGGCAACGCGCCCCTACTCCGGGGGTTCGGGGGCCGAAGGTCCCCGACCCAATTTTTCGGCACTGTAGCATCTATGTCTACTGTAGCGGAGCTGACCGCTCGACACCGACAAGCACTGTAGCAGTGCGGACTTCGGAGTCAACAGTACTGTAGCGCTTTTGATTTCCAACCGGCAGCCACTGTAGCACTTTTGACAAAGGTGGTTGTCGTTCACTGTAGCGACGCGGACTTACTTTTCGGAACAGTGATCGTCTTCTCCATTTTATAGCCCATTTTCGGGCTAGAGTTGCTACTGAAAAAACTCTGTATTTTTGTGCTCCCGAATTAGTGAAGTTCTGTCTCTCCGTGGACGTAGGGATTTTTCCCGAACCACGTAAATCGTTGTGTTCTGTGTGTTTTCTTCTCTTCTGCATTTTCTGTCGTTTCTCATTTCTGTCGTTGTGACTCCCGACAATTCCGCAACACTCTTCTCAATCCTTCTCGAATCATCTAAAAACATCCGCTCGCTTATGATTTTATTCACAAACATCAGTCCGATTTTGATTCTTCATTCCGATTTCCCCAATACAATTTCTCCATTACGATGCTCTGTTTCAATTGCACGTATGAAGAAATATACAGCTTTAATCTTCATTACAATGTGGGTATTTGGTCACTTCAATTTTCTTGACTCTCCTAAACAAATCAGAATTGAAGATATCTCACTTCGTTACTCTACACCAATTCAAAACAAGCACATTCTGCTTCAAACTCTTAAAATTTCTTGATCCCGTGGACAACTCTTTCAAAGAGTCTTTCAATCAAGACTCCTCTTCTTCTTTCCTCCAGGCAGATGATCCAGAATCCGATTAATTTATCGGTGTCGGGTTACTTCTATTTATGGGTTTCGCCGTCATTCAGACAATCGGAGTCAACTTCAATATGATGGCTCTTGACCCATTTGAAAATATTGTTGATCGGTCTCTAACATTTCTTCTTGAATTGCCTCCAACAATCTCAATTCCTTTATCATTGGTCCCAAAACAATTCTGCCTTTGATGAATATGATGGTATACCGAATACGATGGATTGGTGTCAACAGCTTCGACTTCACCAACCTCTTTCTTTCACAAACATCAACTTGTATCAGGACTTCCTTCATGACATTGATTACGTCGAGAATCGGGTTCAGTATCCCCTTACAATGGAAAGTATTGTGACTTTTCATTCAACATCTTTCTTTCCTTCTCAGCCTGAATACGATTTCCAGTACTTTTTCCCCTCCTTTCTTTCATCAAGCTTGCATCACAAGTTTACAAAATACTTATGATTTATGAGAACTCCAAGATCAGCAAAGCATCATCACATTTATATCGTAGTCATGCAGACTTCAATGTAGCACCTCATTACGATCTTCTCTTTCATTCTGAACCCGAGGTGAGTCCGATGAATCATTTCTTCTGGTGAACATCTTCCCATTACGATGGACTTTCTTAACCATTGTGAGTCTGATTTTCTTGAATACGATAGTCAGTCCGTTTTTCAAAAGCTTTTACAAAGTGAATTGATTTATCCGATTTGACACCAAAAGGCAACCCTCTTGCAAAACAAACTTTCAAAAACCTTTTCCAACAAACTTCCCAACAATCTCCCCTTTTAGATTTTGTTCCCAACCAATATTCATAAATCATTGAACTTTGAAAGCTCAAGCAATGGATTACTTGTCAACAATTGTAAGCCTAAGTGAACTAACTCATTATAAGAAATAAGAATCATTGAAAGCAAAAACCATGTTGTCCAAAAGTAGTGACTATGAAAACCTCCTCAGTTTTTCTTCCTCAACCTTTCTTCCTCAGCTCTTCAACCTTTTCTTCCTCAGCCTTTCAACTTTCCTGGAATACAAAATTTTTGTTTCCTATAACCTCTCCAACAAATAGTTAGAATAGTTCACACACTTACATGCTAAATTCACAGCTTACCCACAACTCCCCCTATTTACATGATTCTGTAAGGATAGATTTATGAAACAATTCTCCCCCTTGACAACATTATCCAAATGTAAGATGAGAGAAGGGACAAAAACACACACCTCAACTTTGATGAGAAAGAGGTTGGACGCCCATGTTCAACCTCAATTTAGAGAATGCTTCCTTCAGTAAAGGTTTTGTGAAAATGTCAGCAACTTGTTCTAATATACTCCAGCTTCAACTCATTCTTCTCCACATGCTTTTTAATGAAATGATATTTGATATCAATATGTTTTGAATGAGAATGTTGTACTGAATTCTTGGTAAGGTTGATTGTACTTTAATTAGCACAACCCAAGTGAAAGGGTAACTTTACTTCAACAAATAAGTCTTCTAACTGAATCTTCATCCACATAAGTTGGATAGCGGCTTGTGTAGCAGGAAACATACTCAGCTTCAATCGTACTAGGAGTTATTGAATTTTGTTTCTCTGTATGCCAACAAACACAACTTTTCCTCAGAAAGAAAATTTCACCTAATGTGGATATTCTATCATCAACATTTTCTGCCCAATCAACATCGGAATACCCAAACAAATCAATTCTTTCTGAGCTATCATACCTAATTCCAAAATTTGGTGTGCCTTTGATGTATCTGAGAATTCTTTTTCCAGCAAGTAAATGTGATTCTTTAGGAGCACTCTGAAATCTTGCACATAAGTTAACACCATAAACAATGTCGGGTCTTGACGCAGTCAAATATAACAAACTTCCAATCAGCTTCTGAAATTCTTTCTGATCAACTTCCTTACCTTCTCCATTTTTCCTCAACTTAGTTCCTACTAAAATCGGTGTGGAAACTGATTTCGAGTTATCCATGCCGAACTTCTTAAAAAGTTTTTTAACATACTTTTCTTGAAAAAGAAAAATGTGTTTCTGCTTTTGTAAAATTTGTAACCCAAGAAAATATTTCATTTCTCCCAGGATAGACATCTAAAACAGTTTTTTCATTTCTTCAACAAATTTTTCACAAGATCGTTTGTCATTCTCAGCAAAGATAATATCATCAACATAAACAATTACAATGAGGGAAAACTCCTGACTTTCTTTGATATAAAAATTGTTATCAACCCTTTCTTCCTTAAAACTCATCTTCCTTAATCAAGTATCTAATTTGGAATACCACTCTCTCGGAGCTTGTATCAGCTCATACAAGGATTTCTTCAATCTGCATACATAACTTTCATCTTTCCCAACAACAAAGTCAAAAGGTTATTCAATGTAAACTTCTTCATCAAGATCCTCATTCAGAAATGCGGACTTAACATCCATTTGAAAGATTTTCTAATTTCATTGTGCATCAATAACAAGAAAAATTCAGATTGTTTCAAACCTTACCACCAGAACAAAAGTTTCATCAAAATCAATACCTTCAATTTGTGAGTAACTTTGCACATTAATCTTGCTTTCTTTCGTATCACTTCACCTCCTTCATTCAGCTTGTTCTGGAAAAACCACTTTGTACCAATAACAATTTTGTTATCTGGTTTAGGTACAAGTTCTTATGTATCATTCTTTTCTATCTGATCCAACTCTTCATTCATGTCCTGAACTCATTCCGGATACTCAAAAGCTTATTTTACATCATTCGGCTCAACTTTTGAATACAAGTATGTGTAATAGCATTTGATGTCCTTGTTTGAACTTTCTGATGTTGATCGTCAATAATGTTCTGAGCTTCCACTTGTTTCCTCAGCCTAGGATGAGATTTTCGAGTATCTTCCTCATCATTGGAAATAGCTGAGTCTGATTCTTCTTCTGGAGTAGGATAACAATTGTCTATATCCTTATCGGAATTGTTAAGAATAGTTTCCCTATCCCGCTCAACTTCCTTATCTACATGAGTATTTATCTTCCTCAGTCTTTTCAATAACTTTCACATCATAAGAATCAACAATTCTTTTTGTTTCATTGTTGAAGCATTTGTATCCTCTTTCTTTCGAAGCATAGACAAGAAAAAATTCATCTTTACCTTTCTGCTCAAACTTTTCAAGGTTTCCACCTTTCTTCTTTATAATGCATGGACTCCTGAAAACTTTTAAGTATTCCAATCTTGGAGTTTTGCGATAAAACAATTCGTATGGAATCATATCTGAACTTGATTTGTAGAAACATCGGTTTTGAATATATACAACAGTACTCATGGTTTTCCTCTAACAGTAATGAGAAAGACCATGTTCAAGTAACATAATTCTCCTCATTTCCACCAAACTTTTATTCTTTCTTTCAGCAACCCCATTTTGTTGAGAAGTGTATGGGGAACTATACTCATACCGAATTTCATGCTTTTCAAGATAACTTTCAAATTCTTCATTCTTATACCCACCACAATTGTCTGTTCTCAACTTCTTCACTGAATACTCATATTCCTTCTCAGTCTTCCTCCTGAAACTTTTAAATATTTTCAGAGCATCTAACTTATATTTCATATATATAACAAAAGTAATGCGAGTAAAATCATCAATGAAAGTAATAAAATACTTATCTCCATTGGTTGATTGTTTGTTCATTGGCCCACAGATATCGGAATAAATAAGTTCCAAGGGCCGTTTTGAACAAATCTTAACTTTATTATGCAACGAGTTTGTAATTTTTCTCTTTTGACAAATGGTGCAACACCAATCTCTTCTTCTTGGCAAATCAGGAATATTTCGGACACTATCTCGCTTTGATAACTTACTCATGTTTCTTTGACACATGTGTCTCAGCCTTTTATGGCACAACTAATTTTCTTCCACCATACTCAAATAACAAGAGTCTTGTATTTCACCAACTTGAAACAAGTTTCATTTTATACGTTGGCCTCTTGTCACTATTTTTCCATCTTCCTCACTTTTCACAACAAACTCATCTTTTCTGAAAACAATTTTGTTATCTTCATCACAAAGTTGTGAAACACTTAACAAATTGTGTTTCAGTCCATCAACATATAAAGCTCTCTTGGATTTCAACTTTTCTTTCCCAATGATAGTTGATCCAACACATGTGATTCTCAGGGATTCATCAGTGTCAAATATCATTGTTTCTTCTTTAAAGTCTTTCACATTCTTCAACAACTTTAAATCTCCTTTCATATGAGAAGAACACACACTATCAATAATCCAAGGTCGTTCTCTTTTTGTAGTTTTCATAGCAGTTTCTACAACAAAAGCTTTTTCTTTCTTCATCTCCGACTTTTGAGAATAGTTAACAAACTTTTGTTGTGCCGGTAACAAAACAAGACAACCTTTTGCAAGATGTCCAGGTTGTTCACACCTTTCACAAATAGTATCCAAGGGTTGGAATCTATTTTCAACTTTTACTCCAACCTTTTCAGGTTTCTTCAAAACAACATTCTTAGAGTTCTTCCTTTAAGGTGATAAACTCCCCCTCAAACTTTGTCTTCTATAATTTGTGGAATAATAATGTTGATGGTTGAACCAACACATATTTGACATATGTTCGAATCCACCACAATACCAGCAGTAGCCATAAAAAGAGTATTTGCCTATGAAACTTCCATACTGACCGAAGTTGTGAACATATTCCTCATCGATCTTCTTATCTTTCTTATCTGGATTTTGTTGACCATCAACCATTCTGTTATTAATCAAAATCTTCTCTCTTTTCAGCTTTATCAGAACCAGAAGTAATAGGAACTTTTTCATATTCAAAATGTTCAAAAACATTTTCGAACTCAGGATTTTTAGAAACTTCTGAATTCTCAACTTTATTAGTCTTGGCTGCATACATAACTTTTTCAGCCTTCTTCTTTTCAAAAACAATTTCAGCTTTCTTTTCAACCTTTGGAGGTAACTTTTGTTGATCCTTCTCAGGTTTCTCTTTACGAGAACTTTCACCAACTTCAGAGTTAGAGTTTTTGAAACTTGTACCTTTCTATTCAGCTTTATAAAGTTTTTTTTAGACAAGTTCCAACTTTTCTTCTTTTGCCTTCAACTTCACTTTCATATGTTCGTTACGATTTTTTTCTTCTTCAAGAGACTTTCAAATCATCAATCTCTTTCACCAGCTTAACTTTCTCATCAGGAAAACATTCTTGTTTGTTTGTTGTGGAACTTTCATTTTTCAACTTCCGGATTTCTTTCTCTTGCCTTCCAATCTTTCTCATGCATTCTTTCAATTCTTCTTTAAGATGATATTATAATCGAATTTCTGCTTTTTCAGAACTGCTACTTCCGAATTCTTCATTATTCACTGTTGCAATAAAAGTATTCTCAACAACATACTCAGCAGATTTTTCGGATTTACCATTGTTGGAGTCTGCATCCCACATCGGACTTGAGGTCCGGTGTGGTCTTTATTATTTATTATAAATACACCCCAAGGGCTCCTTAGGAGATACACCTTGGGGGTTCGGGTCTCCTATTTTCTTATTCTACATGGTATCAAAGGAGGTTTGATTCAACCTGATCCCTCTCTCATATTTTTTTTTATCACCCTTTAGGGTTTTCCCGTCCGGGGGGCGGCGGCTCCTATCCAAATAGTCGGCCGCCGCCCCTGCTCCTCCCGGTCGCCTCTGGCCTTTCCCTCCCGGCAGCACCTCCCCACGGCGGCCCTCCCTCACGGCGACCCTCCCCACGGCGGCTGCTCCCTGCGCGACTGCTCTCTTCGCGGCGGCTCCCTGCGCGACGTCCCCGCCCCGCCTTCCGCGGCGGCTCCCTGCGCGAAGGCCCCGCCTCCTCCTGCGGCTTCCCTCGGCGCCCTTCCCCGCGATCTGGCGACTCCAGCTCGGGTCTCCCGGCGCGCTTCCTCTCCCGGCGCGCTTCCCATCCCGGCGGACCCCCCCCTGTCGGCGTCTCCTTCAGCCGCGGATCCCTCCCGCCGGTCCTCCTCCTGCGCGTCGCCCTTGGTCGAGCGGCCCTCCCTCCCGACGTCCGCCGTCCTCCCGCGGTGCGCCCTCACCCTCGCCCCGGCGGCCCTCTCCATGCGCGCGGTGCGCCCTCGCCCTCGCCCCGGGAAAGATCTGCCTTCTCCTCCGGCTCGCGCCTCCTCCTGCGGAGCGGCTCCCAGCCCGACGTCTCTCTGTGCGACGGCCCGGTCTTGCCGCGCCTCCCTCTGCTCCCGCGCACTCGCATTTCCCCGACTCCCGGCTCGCCCCTGCGTCCTGTGGCCTCCCGCGCCTCCCTCTGCTCCCGCGCGCTCGCATCTCTCGGCTCCCGGCGGCATCTCCCAGTCCGGCGACCCCTCTCCGGCGACCCCTCCCCGGCGACCTCGCCTGCTGCTCTCCGGCGGCCAGATCCGGACAGCTCCGGCCGAATCCGGCCGGATCCGGTGATTTCTGGCCGGATCCAGGCTACTCCGGTCGGCTCCGGCCTGATCCAAAGATTTCCGGCCAGTTCCGGCGATATCCGGACTGTTCCGGGCAGATCCGGCCTGTTCCGGCCAGCAACCGGCCTCCACCCGTGCCGGCCGCTCCACGCAGGTGGCCTCCTCCAACTTCCAGCGCCGTCTCCCGGCCTCCTGCACCCTCGTCGGCCTCCTCCTGCGGCATCCCCGCCTCGCCGGCATCTCCCGACACCTCCCGGCAGCCGCATCTCTCTCCGCCGGCACGTCCTTTCGCTAGCGCAGCAACTCGGCCACCTAGGATTAGGTCCTCATTGGCGCCGCCAGCCCCGCAACACTTCTGCGGAATCCCCGCCTCCCGTCGCCGGCCCCGCAAGTGCGGTTTTCCCGGTGCTAGTTTGGATTTCCCGGTGTTTCATCGACCGGCCCCACTAGTGCGGCTGTCCTGGCGTTCCGTCAACCGACCCGGTCTCTGTGTGGTTAATCTGCTGCGTTCGCGACATCATTCATCCATCTCCTGCGCAGGAGCTTCGATCGTGAGGGGGAGCAGCCACCTTTGCAGCGTTCTTTTTTTTTTTACTTCGTCTGGTTTTGTAATCAAGCTGGGCATGTCCAGCTTGAGGGGGAGTGTTAGCGTCTGTTTTTATTGTTTTCTTTTCATCATGTGTCCAAGCTAGGTACACCTAGCTTGAGGGGGAGTGTTGGAGTCTGCATCCCACATCGGACTTGAGGTCCGGTGTGGTCTTTATTATTTATTATAAATACACCCCAAGGGATCCTTAGGAGAAACACCTTGGGGGTTCGGGTCTCTCTTTTATCCCTCTACAACCATCATTGTATCTTTCTTCATCTTTAGATAAGAAACTTCTTTTGGATTTGAAGAACTTTTTATTTTTTCCTAAGCAAAAGATTTATCTTTATCACCCTGTTCCTTCCACGATCTTATTGGTCTTCTTTCTTTTTCACCATTATCATCTTCTTTCTTTCTTCGAGGACTATTGGCCGCAAAGTGCCCAACGGCTCCACACTCAAAGCACTTCAAGAGAAGTTTCCCTTTATATTTAGTTGTACCTCCTCACATTTTTAGAAAATAAGGATAAAATATCATCAAGATTTTTACATAACTCATTTTCGGAATCAGGATCACCAGCAACTTCTTCAATAAGAATCTTCTTTGCCTTCTCTTTCTAGGCAGCCTTGAATGACATTTCTCTATCAATATTTGCTTTGTTTTTCATAGCTTTCTCCCTTCTCATTTCATAAGTGATGAGAGTGTTAGGCAAATCGTCAAAAGATAATGTTTCAGAATCTCCACCTTCCAATGAAGAAACTTTAGCATCAAACTTGTCGAGAAGAATTCTTAAAAAAAATTCAATTGTAGAATCCTCCAACTTTTCACCAAGACATCTGATGGTGCTGAGAATGTCATCTACCCTGGTAAATAATTCCCCAACAGATTCATACTCACCTATTTTCAAATTTTCATACTTCAGCCTACAGATTTGTAATTTTGTCTTCTTCACTTTTGTATTGTCTTCGTATATGTTTTTCAACTTGTCTCATATACCTTTGGTTGTGGCCACACCCTTCACCCTTAGAAATTCACTTTCAGAAAGTGACGATAATAAAACATTCTTGACTCTTTTATCATTCTCAAGATTCTTTTTATCAACAGATGTGCAAGGAACTTTTTCATCAATAGGAGGAAATTCATTTGTTGCAACTTCAAGAACATCATACCCAATAAACATAAGATAAGGCAACATTCTATCTTTTCATATATGATAGTTCTTACCATCGAAAATAGGGATACCTTTACTATTCACACAATTCAAATTCTCCATCAACTTCTCTTTAAAATTTCAGCAAAGAAAAACGAAGGGAAGTTTCAGCTTTGATACCAATTGAAATTGCCCAGTCGGGATAATTGTATCACTGGGAGAGGGAGGGGATGAATCAGTGATATCTTTTTCTTTTATGTTTCCTTACTCGAGAAACAACATTCGTCTCCTGTTAAAGATTTTTTTCCCTGATGAAAACAATTCAACCACATATTCACAGTAACACAAGAATTTACAAGGTTTTCTATTCAATAAGAATAGTTACATTCTTGGTATGGTTTGAAAATAATCTAATACCACACAATCCACTAGAAAGCAATCATTTTATATGGAATACAACGAGTAGGATATACCCTTACACTCGTGTAGCACTTTGATCAATACAATAGTGCATGTGCTTCAAATAGCACGAATGATATAAGAAAGTTTTTGTAACAAACATGTTACGATGCTTCTCAACCAACTTTCACAAATATAATCATTCAAAACAATTCTTCACTTTCTTACCCAGAAGTTGATAAGAACTTCCTGAACTTTGTTATAAAACACAGTCTGATTTCCCAGTCCGATTTTCCGAGTCTGATTGCTCAATAAAAAAAAGATATATCTGTTAGAATACGGTTGAGAGAATTCTGAACCACTACTTCAATCCGGAAATCCTAATACGATTTTCCGAGTCTGATTGTCCAGTCCGATTCGATAACCAGCTGAATACGATGATCAACTGAATACGTTGCAATCTTGTTTATTCTCTTTTCACTTTTGTCTGGCACGACTTCTTCAAGAAAAACAATCTAAAAACCTTTTCTTCTATCTAGAATTTCTTCAACACTCCACCTTCTCTCCTTTTCGTGAAAAGTATATATGTCAAAACGTACAATGTATTTTCCCTTTTATACTCGCCCCAAAAATGGTTTGGGAGGGATTCCTGAAATTTTTCCCGCCTAAGCAAATTTACCCAAAACTTGAATTTCCCTTGAATTCCGAGTACATCTATGACTTCGCCAACGTTTCTTAACTCTTCTCGATCCTTCTCGAATCTTCTAAAAACATCTGCTCACTTTTGATTTTCTTCACAAACATCAGTCCAATTTCGATTCTTCATTACGATTTCCCCAATACGATTTCTCGATTACGATGCTTCGTATAAATTACATGTATGAAGAAATAGACAGCTTTAATCTTCATTACGATGTGGGTATTTGGCCACTTCGATTTTCTGGACCCTCTCGTAAACAAATCAAAATTGAAGATATCTCACTCTGTTACTCTGCACCAATTCAAAACGAACACATTCTGCTTCAAACTATTCAAGTTTCTTGATCTCTTTGACAACTCTTTCAAAGAATCTTTAATCAAGACTCTTCTTTTTTCCTCCAGGCCAATGATCTAGAATCCGATTAATTTATTAGTGTCAGGTTACTTCTGTTTATGGGTTTCGCCTTCATTCAAACAATCAGAGTCAAGTCAACTTCAATACGATGACTCTTGACCCATTTGAAAACAAAACAATTCAATCCTGATGAATGGTGGACAATATTGTTGATCGGACTCTGACATTTCTTCTTGAATCGCCTCCAACAATCACAATTCCTTTATCATTGGTCCCAAAACAATTTTGCTTTTGATGAATATGACGGTATACTGAATACGATGGACTGGTGTCAACAGCTTCGACTTCACCAACTTCTTTCTTTCACAAACTTTAGCTTGTATCATGACTTTGATTACGTTAAGGATCGGATTTAGCATTGTCTGACTTACAATGAAAAGTATTGTGACTTTCCATTCAACATCTTTCTTCTCAGCCTGAAAACGATTTTCAACACATTTTCTCCCCCTTTCTTTCATCAAACTTGCACCACAAGTTTACAGAATACTTGTGATTTATGAGAACTCCAAGATCAGCAAAGCATCGTCACGTTTATATCGCAGTCATGCAGACTCTGATACAGCACCTCATTACGATCTTCTCTTCCATTCCGGACCCGAGGTGAGTCCGATGAATCATTTCTTCCGGTGAAAATCATCTCATTACGATGGACTTTCTTAACCATTGTGAGTCTGATTTTCTTGAATACGATGGTCAGTCCGTTTTTCAAAAACTTTTACAAAGTGAATTGATTTATCCGCTTTGACAACAAAAGACAACCCTCTTAGAAAACAAACTTCCAAAAACCTTCTCCAACCAACTTAATCCCAACAGTCAACAATTAAAAGAGACTTTTTAAGCTGGGAAACAATACTTAAATTTTTATCGATTCGAATTGAGTCCGCAGCAACTATGTCTCTTGAATACTTTGAAGCCATGGTGAACCACATATTAAGAATTCAAACTTGATGTTGAGAGTATCGTCATCATCCGTTATGATTTCACTGATTGGTGTAAAATATCAAGTCATCTATAGAGCTACAATATCTCAAAGGAAGAGAGGTTAGATGTAACAAACATAGGTGTTGCTGTAAAATATCAAGTCATCTATAGAGCTACAATATCTCAAAGGAAGAGAGGTATGTAACAAACATAGGTGTGCATAGTAAATGATTTTATAATGATTTGGCTTTGAAAAAACTGAATTTATAATGGGTGATAAATTTATACCTAGTAAAAGTTATCAAAAATTTCTTTATATACAATATTATTGGTGCAACTCAAGCAATCATTGTCACTGTCATGTTTCAAAATATTTAAACCTTCATTACAGGTAGCTCTAGAGAGAGAATCCGTGATAGAAAATTGGTTTTCTATGATACAACCCCAACAAAAGAAAGCAACTACCCTTGACATTCATTAACAGTCATTACATAAGAAACTGATTCTATATGCGTTGAAGTTTAAAAAGACATTTTGCATCTGAATGCATCATATGGATCCTTGGAATGAATGCATTTTGACCAACTTCGAGTTCTGGTTAATATTTGAGCTCAAATAACATGATCTCTAGTGATGCAAAACAGGCCCGCGGCCCGCGGGCTTCGTGGGTATGGGGCAGATGCGGGGCAGGGTGGGCCTAAAAATTTTGATCGTTTAGAGCGCGGGTCAATGTGGGTTGAACCCGCGCAGGTCAATGCCGGTTGAGCCCGCGCGGGTGCGGGCCAAGGCGGGTTGAGCCCGCGCGGGTGCGGGCTTACCCACGGCCTAATTTAAAAAAAATATATATTATTTTTTATAATATATGCTTCTTTAGTATTTTAGTTTTTTTAATAAAAAATTATGATTAAACCATGACATTTGATTTATCACCCTAATTATCATACTAATTCACCGTTCATTCGCATGTGAATTTTAAATAGCTTTATATTTATTGTTTTAATATGATATTATAATATTTATATTGTAATTATTCACCATATTCACATGATGTATCATTCCACCTCTCAAAAAATGGAACTCATCTCCCCTACACATGGTTTCAATTCTAAAAGAGTTATTATAATCATAATATTTTTCGGGTCAATTTAATTTTGTTATTATTTAATTTTATTTTTTTATTAAGAAAATTGGAAAGGACCTCATGAAACCCTATTATCCTCCTTTGAAACTGGTTGTTGTTTGAAAAGTTGTCATTCATCCACAGGTTTAGCCGTTTTCATCCACAGGTTCGCCATCACATCATCGTCGCCGCATGTCACCATTAACCTATAGAAAAATGTTCCATAACATCATTTAAAACTCTAGGTGTTGTCAATTCATACTTATCCCAACAACAACCATTAAGAATGAGAGAAAAAAATACAATTTTTAAATAATTATAAATAGTATATATTTTTTAAAATGCGGGCAACCCGCGGGGTTATGCGGGGTGGGGTGAGTTTGAAATTTTTTGTTCGCATTATATGCGGGCTTTTGCAGACAAACCCGTATGGGCTCAAACCCGCGCAGGCTTGGCCCGCCCCGACCCGCCCGTTTCGCATTACTAATGATCTCCCAAGTGTAATAATTAAACAGGTACCGCTACAAAGGCCAAATGATTGATCACTATTTCTTAGCAACATCACTGGAGCCCCAATTTCCGATTGAATTTTATGGGGTGGAAACCCTGAAACATTAATACCACTTAAAATCTTAGGAGAATATTTGTTCTCTAGCCTATCCATATCAAAACTGGCCTTACAAACTGAATCTTAACTGAGATACATGCTTATTCAAATAATCTCATTGTTGAATTTGTCTTGGAAATCTGGGTATGTACGCTTGAAAATCACATCAACGGGATCCTGATGAGACACAATAAGATAATGTTTCAGAATTTGTATTTCTGCCTCACCATTAGAACCTATACTTAGTTTTCCATCACCAATTTTGAGGATCCAATCTACAAACTCTTTCAGTTCAAGTAAATGATCATCGCTATTGTTACAATATAGATGCATGTTTTGGCTCAAGGTAAGCACGTGACAGTGGTGCGTGACAGTGGTGCCAAAGATATGATGATTATATACTTGAAAATATGATGTCACTTCTATTAGCACATGGCATGACAGGTAAAAATATGCCTAAAGTCACCTCCAAAATAATCTTTTTGCCACCAAAAGGAAAACTACTTGAATTTGGAATTTTTTGGGACATTATATCTCTCAATGAATGATCAAGAGCTTCAAAACAATATTTATGTATTATCGGTGCTTCTTCCCAAATAATAAGTATAACTTTTTGTAAAAGTTCAGATAGATCGCTACTTTTTGTAACGTCACAAGTTGAATCTTCATAAATACACATTGGAATATGAAATCTAGAATGAGCTGCCTTTCCACCTGGTAGTAGCAATAATGCAATGCCACTTGATGAAACTATAATGAAAATATGACTTTATGAGCATAGTGCTGAAGTTAAAGCTCTCTATACAAAGGTTTTTCCTGTCCCTCCATAGTCATGAAGGAAAAAAACACCTCCTGTATGAGCAAAGGTTGACGATACAATAGTAGTAAAAGCATTTTTTTTGTTCAGCGGTAAGTTTATTTCTTGAAAGGTTGAATTCTTCTTTTAGGGAAACTTTGTCAAAATTGAGTTCTTATGCAACTAATTGATTTCCATAATTTATTGATATAAAATCCGGTACTGGCATCAGGGGGTAATAGCTCAATGAGCATCCGTTGGAGAACAAGATGCTATGAATACGTTGTAATGCATAACTTTGATTTTATTCATCTGAGTGTTAAATCTAGTATTGGAAAAAAAAGGCAAATCACTTTTATTGTATAATAAATCAATAAATACATGTTAATTAAATGATAACATCAAGGACAACACATATGTTTTTAGTAATATACAGTACAATATAATTAAAATGCATAAAAAGTGTTAGGTGAATCAACAATAAAATTCAAATCTATATTAAAATCTGCCATTAAAAATCCATATTTAGATGATACAGTTTATATTAAAATTTACTACTATAATTTGTACTTTAATACAAAGTAATAACAAATGCAGTATACTCAGATGAAAAAATGTGGTTAAAAACTATTCAGAAGATACAAAAGCAAATACATAGAGTAAAATTATTTATAATATACCACATATTAATAATAGACATTAATAAACTGTTTAGTAGAAACATATACAACATAATATCTTTTGAAAATTCAATGAATTAAAAGATGATAAATTATTAAAGGTAAGCATGAAAATTGAGACAATTTTTGAATACAAAACCACACAATGATTATATTGGGGCGTCAGAAATTTGGTAGACTGTAAAACTTAAATAGTTTCCTGTCTATGTATAGAAGACAAGAAAAGACTATCATATATTATAGATATTCAGTATGTGATACAATATTTTCAGAAATGTAATAGTTTCCTATCTATAGATTCATCTCTATGTTTCGAAGACAAATAGAATTTTGTTTTTTCATTTCTGTAATGAATATAGTGAAAAACTGTATCACGTTCTCTGCTTCATTTCCATGCTTAGAAGTTATGCAGAAACAGGCATCAAGAACAATTTATAAGATACAGAATATTGTTAAAAGATGCAATATACAATGATTGGTGAAATGTGCTCGGAAACTATTAAGTAGATATACCATTTAATAACAAAATAAACAAAATCATTGACATAAGCTCAATTTTTAAAAGAAATAAATATTAATTTTGGAGATGCCATTTATTTGCAATCTTTGTTGTTGAATGTAGAAAATATCCTCATAAATAATTTCCCATATTTGATTCTAAACACTTAAAAGGTCAAAAAACTGTATTGGAGAGAAGAGCGTGTGGGAAAAAAATCGACACAATGTATCCCCCTTAGCCCAGAAAGAAGCTTCTTTTATAGCTTTAACAAACTCATCATCATCTTGAAGCAAACCTAATATACTGCATGCCTGTCTGTAAGTATGATGTCTAGTTTGGTTCACAGTCGATAGATCTTCGAAAGATGCAGGGCCTTTAACCTTGGTAAGCAATCAATAGATCTGCCAAATGAAAATCCTCTCTTGCAGGCGTGACATTTCTTATCTTGTGTGTGGTAGGAAAAAAAATTTAGGAAACTCAGCATAAGTCTTTGCCTCGGGATATAGTGAATTTGCTTCAAACCAAGATTTAAAATTGTCTGAGCATCTGCGTTCTTGCTCAAAATTTCTTCAATGTTATCAGCATTAGCGTAAGTGACACCTTGTTCACCCGGTAAATGAAAATATAACCTTTCAACAAGAGGAAATCTTGAATGTATATCATAACTATAAATTATCCAAGCGGCTTCACATGCTGATATGTATTGACAGTCATAGTACATCTTAATCTTATCAATATGAGTGCCACATTTGTTAGTATTATCAACTTCATAAAGCACAACAATCACACAATCATCTCCTTTGTTTATATATTTAAACAGATACTTGAAAGAACGTGACTTATTGAAGATCTCTAGAGTTATACAAGCTTGATATTTCATTAATAAGCAGGGATTTTAAGGAACAAAATGCCTGTTATCAAGTGTGACACCATTCTTCACCACTGAATATTCAGTATATCTTCGTCAATAAACAACAAACCCATCATCATCTATAGATATATTCAGAACAAATTTTTTTGGAAAAAACTTTGAACATCTTCTATTTTTCATGCAGGTTGAGTGAGGATTATTCGTTCCACATGGACCATGAACCATGAACCATGAACTTCTTTACCGTTTCATATAGTCACAGATGACCATTTTTACTTGGAATTTCACCAGATATAGGAGAGTGAAATTTGTAACAGATATAGAATAGAATGTTATTTATACCCATCGCAGAGAAAATTTTGTGCTCACTGTTGAGGAAAAGAAGGATATGAACAATGAAGTAGACCTCATTTTTTGAACTAAATTGCACGAACTATAGGAGAGTGAAATTTGTAATAGATAAAGAAAAAAAGACAAGTTTAAAGAATAACTTGTATATACATGAAGAGCATAAATATGGTTAAAAGGCATACCACCTCAAAACTTCCCAATGAAAATTCTCTTTCTTAAATTAGTCATTAGATGATCAACCATCATATTGAATACTCTTGAAAGTATTTGAGGCCAGTTAGAAGGCCACAAGTTCTGTTCTCTTATATATCGAGATATTTCGGACCAATTTGGATTGCATGTGAATGTAAGAAACAAATTTGGATATCCTACCCAATTACAAATTGTCATAGCATCCTGATAATTTTGCATCATATATCTCAAACCACCTGCGAAATAGAAAGGAAAAATAATACTTTCCACATGATGACCCATCACATTCACCTCTTAGATAAGCATCTTTCAGACCACTGTATAGATCAACTCTCAATTATTTCTGATTAAAATGGATAAAAGATAATCTTTTTGACTCAATCATTATATATGCATCAATATTAAATTATTTGAGAAGACATCTTGAATGTAAAAGAATTGAATGTTCAGGAAAATGAAGTTGTAGATGATAAGCGAAGTATTCTCTCATTGTAACTCTGTGTTGTTTTTTAGATCTAGTGAAGGAGGTCAAACGACAGGTGATGTTGTCTACATATCCATCTTGGCCAGTTGGAAATATTATAGGATATTGTAAAGGAAGATACACAGGATGAAATTCACGCATCCGTTGAAGTTCTCCACTTTTTAAATCTATGATGATGTCCCGGTCTTCATAAGATTCTGAATATCACCAACTATAAGCATAACAATCTCAGACGTGGTTGGTAAATTGTATAAATATGAGTCACTCCCTCTTTCTCTCATTAATCACAGCTTCAATATTGATGATAAATAAGAATCCAGATCTCTAGCTAATCGGAAATGAAGAGCTAGTGGATTGTGCTCATCCAGCATAAGACATAGATTTTCAACAACTTCGATGAATTAAAATTATTTTCATTGACACAACATGGAAGGAGAAACAGTTAACTTTGTAAAAAGTGTATTTAAGTGAATTTTTACATGCGTATTAATTATAAATTACCTGATAGCTTGTATTCTATTTTACGCTTCATTTGTAGTGTGGTAAAGGTAAACATAAAGCTGTGAAAATTTGGGTGATTCCCCATCAATAAGAAGCAAACTACCAATATGTGGTTTTGACCATTTATTCTGAGAATATGAGGAGCACCACCCATGTTGATGGAAATCCTTCCACCCATAGATGTGAAATAGAATATTGAATTATAGGTGTGCATGTGTTCACAAAATTTTATTGCAACTTTAAAGTTAAGGTTGAATAAGAGATTTTGTAAGTATTTAGGAGGTTCATGAAGAGACTCCAAATCCATCTTACCCATCGAGCAGCACAAAGAGAAGTGTGGATTGTGTTTACCACCAATTTTTTTTAAGTATTTCACAAATCCATAAGTTTTCGCTACAATATCTGCAAGAGTGGGTTGACTCACCAATGTATATGCACTATGCATGAAAAAAATTAAATTATATTTTTATAATTATATCACTACAAGCTCATACAGAAAATCATTTTATTATGCTCAAATCTACTATCTACTATCTATACTAAAGTTGGGTGTCTTCCTCCTACATATCACCTTTACAAACTTCCACGTCACTCCAATTTTACATTCCCTTCCTCCAAACCCGAAAACCCCTTGCGCTATTCCGCGGCTACTCTTAGGGTTCCCGCTACGATTTCACGTGCCATCGTACTGCTCTTCCCACAAACCAGTGTCGGCATCCTCCTCGCCGTTTCAGTCCTCTACAGCGGGTCATCCTCTACAATCCTCAATCCCCTCATATCTACAGCGGTCGTCTATTTCAGGTCAATCTTCTTTACACCAACTTGCTGCTCGCCCATTACAATTTCCAAAAGCTCTTCTGCAGCTATGGCAGAACCACTGTGCTTCATCATTATACGTGTCTGTTCCTTCCAGCAAATTGCACGGGTAGATCCACATGCAGTAATTCTTTCTTTCACACTTGCGTGTTCTTTTAATTTTATTAATTATGTAATTGAATAAAAAGAAAACCAATACGAACATGCAATCACCGTCAACATCTAGAGATGCAAGGTGTAAGAGGAGATTGCTAATGAAAGAACGGCAAAAGGCTTGTGAGTTGTGTATTATGTTTACTTTATACTATTCTATTATTTACCATTCTTTCAATACATATGTTTACTATATTACCACAATAATAGTTTCAACATCTACAGAAAATTTTTCTATGGACTATACAGAACTGTCTTTTACTGCAATATGTGAACCACTACCAACAAATGGCAACACCCAAAGATGAACACACATGTCATTATCACCATTATCTATCAACGGTTCGTTCAATTTAAATTTACCAATACATTCAATTAGATTTCATACTTTACTTCAAACTACCACTAATTAATCATATTTCTCTTCTATTTAATTGGCAGTGCCTCATGAATGTGCTACTTTGTCAACCATATCTGTCGGATCAAGCAAGCGACAACAAAAACCAAAAACCATGACACAACATGTTGTGCCATTTGGTAAGAATAATGTCAATGTACTCTTATGAACAACATGTTGGTCATATATCTCATGAACTTAACAACTATCTCTTTGTTCATTACTTTTGCTAGTTTTGACGAATGAAAATAATGTTCTTACCGACTCATCCCTTGCCTCCTCGTCACAGTAAGCACGACTCATACGTTTACACATTTTTATCCCTGTTAATTCAATATTATTTCTTACGCATTCCCCTTCCAACGGATAATGTTCTGCTACTACAATTACTGACAACCGCAATTCTTTCTCATGCTCAGGTGTGTTATAAAATTAACTCACACATAAGACTTTATATATATATATATATATAATCGCCAAAATATTGAGCAATAATATACATCTTCCTGTTGTCAATATTGCGAACTACTCTTGGTGTGGGTTCTAGCCAACAACCTAATGTTCCAAGTACAATGACTCATATATTGTTAGAAACACATGAAATAAGACATGCTGGAAGAAATCCAGCTGTACGTTTTTCAGGTATGCGGATGTACACATTTAAATTTAGAAATTTAAAAATATTTCACATGCAATATCACTATAAGTTTGACTAAAAATCGTTGCTCCAAAAAATTCACAACTACTTCAAACTGCGGAGAACACGGTTTAGTTACTTGAACTATCATTATACTACAATAAAATTCACAATGTGTTTTTGATATTGTTCGTACTTTTTTAATGACACCTCTGTTGAAATAGTGGGTGCCCTAGACCCAACTATGTAGTACTTTTTGATTACCATATCATGTGTACAGTTAGTTATGCATGATGTTATCTTACCATTATAGTGCAGACTTTTCTGCGTCCACTATAATAATGGTAATGTCCAAAGGTTAATTATTGTGTCGAGAGGTTATAGCAGATCTCAGGCTATAATGAGAACCTCGAGATACAATGACATTGATCTTAAATATATGTTCTATAGTCTAGATACATCTTAATGACTGGACACAGCAGATGTCTGACTATCAGGTGTTGGGGGCTCATAAGCATTGAGACTTCTTCTCATGAAGTTCGCACTTGGTGATCTCTAGTAGTTAGATCATGAGGACAGACTCGTCAATAGGAACACCACATGTTTTGGGTGTCATCGGTTGTTCCTATCTACGGACATGTGTATTGGTCTCCTGACTTGAGACCATTACCAATGTATATCATTTAATTACATACTTTGATGCAACGCGAAAACCGTGGCAGTAATGTCGTGGCGAGGTAGTTTGTGTTGGGTGCATCGTTGGTGGTATGACGTTAGTTGAATGGTCAAGAAAGGATTTGTCGCTTCCAAGTTTAGGAAGTTGTATATCTCAGGTCTGGTTGATCATGATGGTGCCGCCTTCATAAGTCTTTGGCCAAAGCAGTAGGAAGGCAAATCCATCCGGATAGATCAACAAATAATAAAGCAAGATAAGGACGATGACACAAGAGTGCGTCTTGCTTTATGAGATATTTAATGATGTTGGAGTCTGCATCCCACATCGGACTTGAGGTCCGAAGTGGTCCTTTTCACTCATTATAAATGAATGCCTCCGCCTCACTTTGAGGTAAGGAGGCAGGGGGTTTCTCAACCTACATGGTATCAGAGGAGGTTCTTTAAACCCGACCCCCCTCCCATCTTTTTTTTTATCCCGTTTAGGGTTCCTGTTAATTTCCCCGGTGAGGGGCGGCGGCTCTGCCAAAGGCCATCGAGCCCTAAAACAGCCGCCGCCCCTGGCCGACCTCTGCGGATTCCCGGTTCACCCCGGCCCCGCCTCCCTCCATCTCCGGCGGATCTCCCCCTGCCGGCGCTCCTCCCATGCGGCCCGCCCCGCCTCCTTCCCTCTGTCCGGCGGAGCCCCCCCTTCCGGCGCCTTCTTCCCCGGAGTCCCCTTCCCTCTATCCGTCGCCCCGATCCCGGCCCTGCCTTCCGCAGCGGCGCCCTTCCCAGCGACGACTCCCGGCCCCTCTTCCCAGCGGCGATCCCGACGTCTCCTGCTCGCGATGCAGTGCGCGTTCCCGGCGCCCTCATCCACCGCGACTCGCGGCGGCTCAACACGACGGCGGTTCCTTCCTTCCGCCGCCGGCTCCCGCATCTCCTGAGCGGCTCCCTGGCACCTTCGCCCAACAACTCGCCGCGACTCCCGGCTCCCACCCCGACGGCCCTCAAGCGCCTCCTCTGTTGCGCCCTCCTGAGATCCCGATCCCGGCCCCTCCCTGTGCGCTTCCCCTGTGCGACGGACTCCAGTCGTCTCTTCCCTACGCGGGGGGGGGGGGGGGGCTCCTCCGCCTCGCCTCCTCCACAGCGCCGCCCTCCCAGTGTCCCGATCTAGAACTTCTACCGACGCGGCCTTCCCTCTCGCGATGGACGCGGCGGCCAGCGGATCTCCTCCCGGCTCTCCGACGGTGGCGCTCCTTCTGTGCGAGACTCCTGCATCTCCAGCGCGGCTCCCGCATCTCCCCTCGTCCAGGCGCGCTCGGCCGGCCTCGTTGGATCTCCTCCTGCTGCACGTCGGATCTCCCTCTCGGTGACCTCCTCCGCTGCGTCGCTTCCCCGCGTGACGGCCTTGCCCTCCCCGCGCGCGTCTCCCTGCACCCTCGTCCAGGCGCGCTCATTCCTGCAGGCTCCTCCAGCAGCCGGCCTCCACCCCTGCTGGCCTCCACTCCTGCCGGCTCCTCCGGCAGCTGGCCTCCATTCCTGCCGACTCCTCCAGCAGCCGGCCTCCAGCCCTGCCGGCTCCTCCAGCAGCCGGCCTCCAGCCCTGCCGGCCTCCCGTGTCGCCTCTGCTCAACTGATCCCTCCGGCCGGTTTCATCCGTTCCAGTCCGGCGCATCTCATCGACCGACACTTCCTTTGGTGAACCGCTGCTCCCTCCATGTCGGTCACCTTTTGCGGAATCCCCGTCTCCAGTCGCCGGCCCCACAAGTGCGGTTTTCCCAGTGCTAGTATGGATTTCCCGGCGCTTCGATGACCGGCATCGCCATTACGGATTTCCCGGCGCTTCGACGACCGGCACCGCCATTGCGGATTTCCCGGCGCTTCGACGACCGGCCCTCCCGAGCGGATTTCTCGGCGCTTTGACGATCGGCCTAACATTACGGATTTCCCAGCGCTCTGACGATAGGCCCGTAGTGTGGATTTTCCCGACGCTCTGACGACCGACCCGCCAGTGTGGATTTCCCGGCGCTCTGTTGTCCGGCCCCGCACTTTTCCGACGATGACCCATCCTTTTTTTTTCCAGCGGCATCACATTACCATCCTGAGGGGGAGCAGCATCAACAACGATTTTATTATTTCCGTTTCGTCTATTTTTTCTTGTATTTATCATCAAGCTGGGCATGTCCAGCTTGAGGGGGAGTGGTAGCGTCTGTTTAGTTGCTTTCTTTTCATTATGTGTCCAATCTAGGTACACCTAGCTTGAGGGGGAGTGTTGGAGTCTGCATCCCACATCGGACTTGAGGTTCGGTGTGGTCTTTAATATTCATTATAAATTAACCCCAAGGGCTCCTTTAAAGAACACACCTTGGGGGTTCGGGTTTCACTCATTTTATCATTCTACAAATGACAAAGAGACTATAGTACACAGTCAGTGTTCGTAGGTTGGTAGTCGTTGCAATGACTATCTTTATCTCTTTAGAGGTCATGACGGGTTGCTAGACCCCGCGCTCTTGGTCTGTGGATTTTATTCACTACTATTGAGATAAGGGCTTAGAGGGTCACACACAATAGCGTATTCAAGAATCCGACATATTCAGTTGAATAGGTATATGGACATAGTGGGCCCCGCCACGGGGTCCGAATGTTGTCCAAATTGTTGATCACCAAATAAATTAAATAAATTCATTAATATTCAAGTTATGAATATTTGGGATTGAATTTATTTAATGTATTTACAAGTTTAGTAAATACGAGAAAATATTAATCAAACGAATATTATTTTAATATTCAAGGTTTGTTTAATATTAAGCGGGACAGCGAGTCGAGTTAAATGGCTCGGATTTTATCACATAATATATTATATATATTACAAGTATGTGATAAAATAAATAAATAAATAATATTGACGCAGTTTTAAGTTGTCATAGTTATTTATTTAGTGGACGTGGAATTAACGGGGGTCGGGGAACCCAACCGGGTAATTTCCACAATCCACTATAAATAGAGGAGAGGGGTTCAAGCGCAACTACTATTCATGCCATTTTGGCCAGAGCTCCTCTCTCCTCCCGCTCTCTAGAGAGAGAAGCTGTCGATCCGTGCTCGGATCGAGTTTCTTCTCACGCATCGTAAGATCGACGATGCGGTGATCGTCGAGACATCGAATATATCATCGGATCGCCGCGCTAGCACCCGGAGTTTGACGATCGGCATTCTAGCGGATTTCTGAAGCGCGTGTGGACGATCTAGAGGGATCCTGCTATGGATCCTTCGTGCAACGATCGTCGGCGACAAGTTGCAGTCGACAACGGCTTCGGATCTGAAACGGGTAAGTTTTCTGTTTATGTTTGTGCTCCTTACAATTTACGCGAGATCCTCAGACCTCTCTGGGGCTCGGATCGTCGGCGACGACAAGTTTCGTCGTCCCGCCGACGAAAAATTTTAAAATCCTCAGCCCACCGGCTTCCGCTGCGGGCCCCGGAAACCTAACAACCTCTTATTAAATTATGTTCATCACACAACATATTGGAATATTGGAGATCCTTCAAACATGTCAGTATTGCAGTTCACTTTTTTGGTTTAACGATATAAATAAGAAATGCATCAACAAAGAAAACCCACGATTTGTTCTATGATGCTCGCTGGGAAAAATTGTTTTGGACTTACTCCCGACATGTCCTCAATACCTTAGAACATTGGTCTTCAATCATAATTCTACCGAGGGAAGAGGATTCCAAGAACACATGCATATTTATAATTCTATGTTCGCATTCACGTCAATGGGTGGAAGGGTTGACAGGTCGATCAACAACAATAGAGCTCCAAATATATTCAAATTAAATGGACAGAAGTACCGTCGCATAGGTAGTTTGTGTCCTCTTGAGGGGGAACCACCAAGATTTGCACAACTATACGTGTACGACACTGCAAATGAGTCTCACAACAGGGTTTGGGTCATCAGGTAACAGTTAAATTGAGAAGTAACCAAATCATTGACAAAACTATATTAAGTTCATATTAACATGCATTTATCATGCAGACGATACAAATCCAAATTCAACTATTGATTTTAATATTATTGAGAAACCTATAATATATGCTTCATTAAAACAACTTTTTAGCTCATCATTTCATAAGTGCAAGAGATGTTCTTGATCGTTGTGAAATTCCATATTTAAAGCTACATCTTCTTAAAAGAAGACTAACGGATTCGGCAACATACAACTTACCAATTACTTCTGAAATTGCAATACTTATTGTTGGTGATATAGAAGATCTCAACCAAGAAAGAGATATAATCGTTCAAAGCAAAAGTGGTGATTTACAACACATCGATGAGCTTCACTCGTTGTGTCTTCCATTACAATATCCATTAATTTTCACAAGTGGCCAAGATGGATATGTTGACAACATATTTCATCGTGCTGCATCTTTCAGTACAAATACTAAACTCCAAAAGGTAACAATGAGAGAGTACTTCTCTTATCACTTGCAGTTCCGTTCGAATAATACATCAACATTACTGCGTTCTAGAAGGTTGTTGCAACAATTTATTGTCGATGCTTATACAATGATTGAGTCTCAAAGACTTTCTTTTATTCGCTTCAATCAAAAGCGTTTGAGGGTTGAACTGTACAATGGGTTGCAAGATGCATTCCGTCGAGGTGACTGCGATAGGTCTTTGTGTGGGAAGCATATCATTTTACCTTCTACATTTACCGGTGGTCTTAGGTACATGATTCAGAATTACCAAGATGTTGTGTCAATTTGTAATTGGGTGGGCTATCTAGATTTGTTTTTAACATTTACATGCAATCCAACCTGACCTGAAATTACTAGAATCACCGTCTACCAGACTGCCCTCAGATACTATCAAAAGTTTTCAATATTAAGCTTGACCATTTAGTGAACGATTTACGAGATGGAAGTTTCTTCGAAAAGTCACGAGCAGGTAGCTAAGTCCGTAGCTGCTATTCTTCAGGTTTAACATATTCTATGTTATTATATTATGTTCTCTTCTGTTTGATTAATCTCACTCTTTGCCATGTAGTTGTCTGTACTGTCGAGTGTCGAGTTTCAAAAACGTGGGTACCTCATGTGCACATTTTGTTGTTTCTTTGTCGTGAAAACAAAGTCGATACTCCGACAGTCATTGACAGATTTGTTTGTGCTGAAATTCCAAATAAATGTGCATTCTCAAAACTTCATAAAGCTCTTAAAAATTTTATGATCCATGACCCTTATGGTAATGCAAATCGTTGTTCACCATGAGAAATGACAAATGTACTAAATTTTATTTAAAAAGCTTTGTTGCACATACAACAATTGATGATGACGGTTATGTCGTATACCGAAGACGGAATACTGGAACCACAGTCCTCAAAAAAGGTGTTCCTTTGAATAATCGGTTTGTTATACCATATAACCCTATTTTGCTATTAAAGTATCAAGCTCATCTCAATATCGAAGTTTGCAATCAATCGACTTCTGTCAAATATTTTTTTAAGTATATTAGCAAAGGTCATGATCGTGTTACAGCAGCACTCTATGAGACCGATAGCAGACAGTTGTCAGACAACAATGTAGATGAGATTAAGATGTATTATAATTGTCGGTACATCTCTCCTTGTGAGGCTTCCTGGAGGATATATTCTTATGATATCCATTATAGATATTCTCTAGTAGAGAGGTTGCATTTCCATTTACCAGGACAAAGTAATGTTACCTACAATAACAGTGATAATATTGAAGATATTTTGAGTAAGGGAAGCATTTCCGAAACAATGCTTCTTGGTTTGAAGCAAATGTAACTTACTCGGAAGGCAAAAGTCCAACATATGCAGAATTCTCAACGAGGTTTGTCTTCCACTCTTGAGACAAAAAATGGTATCCTAGAAAACCGGGATTCTGTATTGGCAGACTATACTATGTGCCGCCAACAACTGGAGAACTATATTACTTGCGGATATTGGTTAAAAAGATCACAGGTACAACTTCAAATTAGGATATTAAAACTGTGAACATCACTCATGGAACATTCAGAGAGGCCTGTTCTGCTTTAGGACTACTGGCTGATGACAGAGTTTATTGAGGCTATAAAAGAGGTGCCAACTTGGACTATGGGACAGTCACTGCGCAGACTATTCGCGAGCATCTTATTCTCAAACAACATATCTCCACAAGACATTGTATGGCATGAAACTTGCAACATCCTGACTAAAGACATTCTATATGCCCAGCAACAAAGGCTACAAATACAAGATATTCAAATTGTTTTATTTCTGATTTTATAAAGAATATTTCTTCCTACATAGAAATATAGGTCTCCAGTATATTTCTTACATTTTTAACATCATTTGTTACGAATTTACGTTTACTTATTTTATTAAATCTCATGGAAGCTTCTCATATCCATAGAATAACATTAATGCAAGCTAGTGATAAAAATCATTATGGACAACTTGCATCCAGTTTTGGTAATCCAGTAACTTTTCTGAAATACCAGCAGGTTAAATTTATTCTTACTTTCAAAAATTAAAAATGATAAATGTCAAACATTAAACATATAATATTGTTCCTACGGTGGTATAGGTTATATGGGGAAAGGCAACATAACTTTGACAATACTACTACCTAGAGTAAAACATTATGCAGGACATCTAAGAGTTTTTAAATTGTTATGTACATAAAATTTTGAATCCGTTAAGTGTCAGTTTCCATAGTTATCCTGTAAAATATTAATACATACTACTTGTGATGGTAACATGTGTTTTTTCCTGCACAAATCAGTAATTTAACTCATATAAAATACATATGATTTTGTTCTAATATCGGTATAGTTTATTTGAGCACACGTGTTGTGCATCTTTATTATACTTTCAATACCTTTTTTTTCACGAACAGTTTGTACTATAATGTATTTTTCCGTTTTATTTAGAATAACTCCATGTTAGAATAATGGAGATGCTTGAAGGCTGCTCATAAACATATATCACTACGGTACACTACATCAATTTATAACTATAATTTTATTACTCTACAGAAAACAAATTACTGTTGCAATCTTAAATTATAACATTTTCCAATATTAACTCATTTTTTTAATATATCACACTCACTGATTAATTCTGTTTTGTTTACAATTCTAAGGCTTTCAAGTTATTGACACGATTTTAGCCTACTGCAGCACTGAATGATTACTAAACTCTATCTAACGTGTTCATTTTTGTAACTTCATACCTATCAATTAATTATTCTTCATAATGGTAATTGTTGGACCCCATTTAAGGTTAAAGGGGTATTTCTGTTCTGAGTCCCACATTGGACTTAACACCATGTAATTAGTTTTTACTTCTCTATAAAAGAGGACCCCCACCTCACATTGAGGTAAGGGGGAATTCACCCACTACATGGTATCAGAGGGATTTTTATCCCGAACCCTCCCTCCCTTGCGGATTCCCGGCGTTCTCCCGGCCCCGCCTCTCTCCCTCCTGCCCTAGCCTTTCCCGGCAGGCCCTCCCTCCCGGCGCACCTCTCCTCCCGGCGCACCTCTCCTCTCCGGCCTGCACCCTCCCGGCGGTCGTCCCTCCCGCTACGCCTCCACCTCCCGACGCCCGCGGCTCCCGGCCCTCCCGTCGCACCGCCCTCCATCCTCCCGGCTGCCCTGCGCGGCTTCCCGCGGCTCCCGACGACCTTCCTCCCCCGCCCGACGACCTTCCTCCCCGCCGGCGGCCTCTCGCTGCTCCCGACGGCCTCCCGCTGCTCCCGGCGCCTCCCGGCTGCTCCAGACGGCCTCCCGCTGCTCCCGGCGGCCTCCCGCTGCTCCCAACGCCATCACCCGCTCGCCCCGCCGGAACGCCCTCGGCCGCTCTGCTCTGCGCGGCTTCCCGGCGCCTCCCGCTGCTCCAGCGGCCCTCCTCTGCGCGCTCCCTCCCGGCGGCCTCCCGCTGCTCCCGGCGCCTCCCGCTGCTCCCGGCGCCTCCCGCTGCTCCCAGCGCCTCCCGCTGCTCCCGCGCCTCCCTCTGCTCCCGCGGCCTCTCGCGGCTCCCGACTCCCGGCGGCTTCTCCCGGCTCCCGGCTCGCCCCGCCGTCCCGGCGCACCTCCTCCCGACGTCGCGCCCTCGCGCCCTGCCCTCGGCGATTCGCCCCGGCACTCCGCCCTCAACGCCTCGCCCCGGCGTCGCGCCCTCGCGCCCCCAGCCCTCAGCGCCCCGCCCCGGCCGCACCATCCTGAGCGCGACCCCCTGTCGCTGCTCCCTCCGGCCGCATCTCCGGGCCGCTTCCCTTCCACCGCCCGACTCCCGACGAACGGGTCCAGCGCCCGCCCTCCATGGATGCGTCCTCCGTTCTTCCGTCCCTCATCACGGCCTCCTCCCGGCTTGTCGATGACCGGCTGGATGCCACTAATTTTTCCGTCTGGCGGAAGACGGTCTTGATGTCCCTCCGCGGCATGGGGCTTCATTCTCATCTTGAGAAACCCCCACCTGAACTCACTGACCCTAAGTTCGACTCTTGGCAGCTGGCGGACAGCAAAATCTTCGCCCTACTGGTCAACTCCATGGACCGCTCCGTGAAAGATGTCACCCGGACTGCCAACACCGTCAAAGAGCTCTGGGATTCCTTGATTGTCATGTTCTCCGAGACCAATAACTTGGCCCGAGTCTCTGACGTTCTACAACGTCTCTCCCATATCCGCCAGCAGGATCGGACCTTCCCCACCTACTTCATGGAATGGAAGGGTCTCCGCGATGAACTACAGGAACTCTGGCCGATTCCTCAAACTCCGGCCGAAGCGCAGACTCAGCGGGACCAGCTCTGCCTATTCAATCTCCTGAATGGCCTCACACCGGACTATGCCACGACGGCCACCGAGATGCTTGTCAGCCCGTCTACACTGGATATCCCGCAGGTCTATCATCGCCTGCAGAAGGCACATCGGGCCCTTGCACCACCCGTCCCCCTTCCTGATCACACTGCGCTCCTCGGACGTGGCGGTAGTCGTCCTACCGGCCCTCATGGGCGCGGCCGTGGGGACGGCCGACCTCGCCCCCTCTGCCAGCATTGCGGCAAGCTCGGCCATCTGGTAGACCGTTGCTGGGTCCTGCATGGTCGTCCTGAGTCGCACACCCGCCGGGGCCAGACTGCGCTCCGTGATGCGCCCTCACCTGCTGCTACTCTTCCCTCGTCGTTGGATCTCTCCCTGGCTGAGCTCCAGCTGATTCATGATTACCGGTCCACCTCCATCGCGGGCTCTTCGTCAGCTTCTCTTGCCCATTCCGGTGGTCACACTGCCCTTGTCAGTCATCGTTCTCCGGCATGGATGGTTGACTCTGGTGCGTCTGACCACCTCACCGGGGATGCAGGTATGCTCTCCCACTACCGTCCCTATAGTGGATCCTCTGCCATCACTGTTGCTGATGGGTCCACTCTCCCCATAGCCGGTTTTGGCTCCTGTTCCCTCACCTCCTCCCTTCACCTCTCCTCGGTGGCTCATGTACCCCGGAGTCCTTTTAACCTGCTTTCCATCAGCAAACTGACCAAGGATCTCAATTGCACTGCTCTCTTTTCCTCGTCTTCTGTTTTGTTTCAGGAGCGGACGACGAACCGAGAACTTGGTAGAGGCCAGCTTCGGGATGGAGTGTACATGTTCGCTGGCCCGCCTTCCATCGCCTGCGCGTCTCTCCCTGCTCATGCCGTTGACCTCCATTCCCGGTTGGGCCACCCTTCCGCCTCTGCACTTCATCGACTCTACCCCGATATTAGTCCCCGTTTTTCCTTTCCTTGTGAGTCGTGTCGTTTTGCGAAACATCATCGCACCTCATATCCTCCTCGAGTTGACACACGGGCCGCCAAACCCTTTGATTTGGTTCATTCTGATGTATGGGGTCCCTGTGCTACCTCGAGTCAATCTGGGTATAAATATTACATTTCCTTCATTGATGATTATTCCCGGATGACATGGCTTTATCTTCTTCGAGATCGGACAGAGGTTCTCTCCACCTTCCAGACATTTTTTCATGAGATCCAAACACAGTTTTTTATCCCTGTCAAATGTCTTCGATCTGACAATGGGCGGGAATACTTATCCACTCACTTTCAGCAGTTTCTCTGCGCCCACGGCATCATCCACCAGACCTCTTGTCCTGATACCCCTCAGCAGAATGGGGTAGCCGAGCGGAAACACCGGCATATTTTGGAAACCGCTCGTGCCCTCTTCCACCGCCAGGTCCCTCTTCTCTTCTGGGGGGATGCCATCCTCACTGCTACTTACCTTCTGAATCGTCTTCCCTCCTCCATACTTCAGGGGGAGACTCCCTTTCATACCCTGTTCCCCTCTATTCCTCCTCACTCCCTTCCACTCCGCGTCTTCGGATGTCTATGTTATGTCCGGGACACTCGCTCCAATCTCTCCAAACTTTCTCCCAAATCTCTTCGCTGCATTTTTCTTGGATATTCCCGCACTCAGCGCGGGTACCGATGCTTCTCTCCAGACCTCCGCCGGTATATCACCTCTGCCGACGTATCGTTTGTCGAGACTTCTCATTTCACTCTCCCCTCTCCTCCTCCTTCTCCTGACACTACCATCGATGACTGTCTTCCGCTCTTCGTTCACCCGCCTCTGATATCTCCCCCTCCCGGTCATCTCTTTGGCCAGACCTACTCCCGTCGTCCATCCGTTGTACCTCCCATCCCGGCCGCGGACCACCTTGTTCCTGCTTCGTCTGATGCTCCTGTCCCCGCTCCCGCGGACGAGCCGATTGCGCTTCGGAAAGGTACTCGCTCCTGTCAGACTACTCCTCTCTTTGTATCTTCCTACAGGGGTCTGTCAGCCTTGGAGACCGTGTCGCTTCCTCGGACAGTCGGTGAAGCAAAATCTCACCCCGGGTGGCTTGCCGCCATGAGGGATGAATTGCGGGCTCTGGATGACAACCATACATGGGATCTTGTTCCACTTCCGGTGGGCAAACAGGCGGTCGGTTGTAAATGGATTTTCACTATCCGTCTCAATCCCGATGGCTCTCTTTGCCGCCTCAAAGCCCGGCTTGTCGCCAAGGGGTTTGCTCAGACGTATGGCATCGACTACTTTGAGACCTTCTCTCCAGTCGCCAAGATGGCCTCGGTCCGCCTTTTCCTTTCACTGGCTGCTCATCATCACTGGCCGCTTCATCAACTGGATGTTAAAAATGCTTTTCTCCATGGCTTTCTTGATGAAGAAGTCTACCTCCAGCAGCCTCCTGGTTTTTCGGCCTCTGGTGCCGACCGCCATGTCTGCCGTCTCCGTCGCTCCCTCTACGGCCTCAAGCAGTCTTCTCGGGCTTGGTTTGGCCGCTTCAGCACGGTCGTCACAGCCTTTGGCCTCTCTCGCAGTATGAAGGATCACACCGTCTTCTTCCGTACGACGGCGCATGGCTGTATCTTACTTGTGGTTTATGTGGATGACATCATCATCACAGGGAGCGACTCCAGAGGCATCGCCAGCCTTAAGGCGCATCTTCACCAGCACTTTCACACCAAGGATCTTGGTCCCCTCACTTACTTCCTTGGCATCGAGGTCTCCCGGACTGCGGACACTATTTCTCTCTGTCAGCGCAAGTATGCTCTTGATATCTTGCAGGATGCCGGGTTGAGCACCGCCACTGCCGTGGACACTCCCCTTGAGCCTGGGGAACGCTCCCTTCATTCCGACTCGGAACCCTTTCCTCATCCCGAGAGCTATCGCCGCCTGGTCGGTAAACTCAACTACCTCACCATGACGCGTCCTGACATTGCCTGTGTCGTTGGCAAAGTCAGCCAGTTCATGGAACATCCCACCCGCTCTCAGTGGGATGCTGTCCTTCGCATTGCCAAATACATCAAGAAAGACCCTGCCCGTGGCCTTCAGTACTCCCATCATGCTCACATGGATGTTGAGGCCTTCTGTGATGCGGACTATGTCGGCCGCCTCGCTACCCGCAGGTCTACTTCGGGTTTCGCCGTGTTCTTTGCCGGCAATCTCATCTCTTGGCGCAGCAAGAAGCAGACTGTCGTCTCCCGGTCGAGTGTCGAGGCCGAGTATCGAGCCATGGTCACCGTCACTACTGAGATCCTCTGGCTTCGTCATCTCCTCCATGAGCTCGGTTTCCCCGCATCGACTCCTGCTCATATCTGGTGTGACAATCAGGCCGCCACGAAGATTGCTTCGAATCCCGTCTTCCATGAACGGACGAAGCATATCGAGGTGGACTGTCACTTTCTCCGCCACCATCTGGAGCAGCACCATATCGGCTTCGGCCATATCCCGACGGCCGATCAGCTTGCCGATCTCTTCACCAAAGGTCTTCCAGGGGCTCGCCTTGAGTCTCTCACTACCCGGCTGGGTATTCACAGCCTCCCTGACCCAGCTTGAGGGGGAGTCTGAGATGGTCCTGTGTCTTTGTTGTCTTTTTCTATTTGTGGGACTCTATCCAATCTGGGCATGTCCAGCTTGAGGGGGAGTGTTGGACCCCATTTAAGGTTAAAGGGGTATTTCTGTTCTGAGTCCCACATTGGACTTAACACCATGAAATTAGTTTTTACTTCTCTATAAAAGAGGATTCCCACCTCACATTGAGGTAAGGGGGAATTCACCCACTACAGTAATGCTATTATAATAGTACTCCAACACTATTTCTCAATTTCCTAGGTTTGACACCCAGTGATCATCAAACACAAATGTATGCTTTTCTTGAAATATACAACATTCTACAGAGTAATGGTAGATCTCTTCATTGTTATCTCCCAATGTCAGTTCCAGATTCTGTAATTGATACTCAATGAAATCATTTAGTTTAGAAGATCTAAATTTTAACAGAGAAAGCCTTCGAAATGACTATATAACTTTACAGAATGGGCTTACTGTTGAACAAAAAAAGGTGATGAGTGTCATTATGTCTTCATTATCTTCGGGGGCTGGGGGTTTCTTTTTCTTGCATGGATGTGAAGGGACGAGTAAGACTTTCATTTGAACAGTTCAGTAAATAATTCAGCCAGTTATTGAAAACTGGTTGTGGTTGACATAAGTGTTTGTTTGCATTCATTGGCTTTGCTAACATTGGGATGTGTTTGTTAACATAAGGTTGTGTTTGGTTGCATGCACCCTGTTTGCACAAAAGAAGTATGTGTAAATAAAAAAAACGTGAAATGGTGTTGAAAAATATGCTGGAAAATGGTAAGTGGTTGCTATAGTGGGATGTGAAGGCATGTAGAGATGCTCTAAATAGTATGAATTGGAGAAGGATGTCATGGCATGTGGAGATGTTGTAACTCGAATTCTAGCACAGCAGTGCTATTAGCAGAATTGAGAGATTGATCAACACACAGTGATGGTAGAGAATTGCGATAGTGTGATAGAATTCTAGTTACAACATCTCCACATGCCCTGACTGATCCCGCACTCTATCAGGTTCTGTCGTAGCTGCAAAAGAGCTTCTATAAATTGTAATGGGCAAGCAGCAAGTCGGTGTAGAGAAGATTGACCTGAAAGAGACGACCATTGTAGATGACGGAGTAGGTTAAGGGTGAAGAAATTCCTTTTAAGGGTTGCAGTGCGTGGAGGTTACAGCAGTAAAATTTTAGAGGTTACCGTAGGTAGAGGGGACATAAATCGCAATCTGAAGGGGGTTTTGCAGTGCGTGGAGGTTCCAACAGTAAAAATGGAGGGGTTACCGTAGTTAGAGAGGACAAAAATCGTGAGCCAAAGGGGATTTTGCGGTGCGTGGAGGTTACAGCAGTAAATACTCAAGGGTTACCGTAGGGAGAGGGAACGAAAATCACCGAAGGGGGTTGGAAGGGATTGAATGATATTCGTTTGAAATAGAGGGATGCTTAACGAAATCCTTCGAAGAAGACAGTGGGTGCACAACGTCGGTCTTCTAATGCGGGAATCTCACAAAGATATGAAGGGATTGGGGATTGTAGAGGATGACCCACCGTAGAGGAGGACAGAAACAGCAAGAAGGATGTCGACGCTAGTTTGCTGGAAGAGCAATACAATGGCACAAGAAATCGTAGCGGGGACCCTAAGAGCAGTCACGGAGTAGCGCGAGGCGGTTTCGGGTTTGGAGGGAGGAAATGCAAAATTGGAGGGACGCGGAAGCTTGTAAAGGTGACACGTAGGAAGAAGGCACCCAACTTTAGTATAGATAATAGATGCATGCATTGATAGGAAAGTGATTGCTTATAGTATTGGTAAGGAGTAGAACACAAAGAATATATGTGAAAATGTTTATATATAATCTATTAAAAAAATAGTTCAATCCTGGTTTATGGATTTATTAAACAGTGAAATATTGTACTTCTTAGATTATAATGTTTTCATGTAATGGAATTGCTCTTGTTAATTTATTGTAGAGATAAAACCTTTTTGGGATATGAATTTAAACTTTATGTCAAAAGTTAAAATGAAATAAAGATGAAAAAATGAGATGGAAGGGATAAAAATGGAGATACCTGTAAACTACCAGAAACTCCGGATTGAAATAGAGGTTCAGATTTTGGAAGAGAAGTTGATGTACGCCTTCAAACTCGGATATTTCAATATTTTAGATGAGTGAGTGTGAAGTCACTAACAATGGATCAGAAAGATTCCTTACCCGGTTCCTTACTGGAAAGATGCACCATCATAGTAAAATAAGGCTAATAGATTTGAAAACATAGAAGTTTGAAGGATAATAAAGTCAAAGTTAAACAATGTGGATTACAGAAGATGAATTAGCATAGAACATAGAAGTTAAAATAATTCTGATGGCACAAATAGGGTTACATAAGAATAATGAAAGTTCAGCAGCGTATGTGATTAGCATAATAAAATCAGGGTGAGAACTATTATAAAATTCGAACCCTAGAACTTAGGATCCGAAAGGTTGACTAAAGTGGATGATGAGAGTTTAGCAGAGTATGGGTTTAGCATAATAAATTTATAGTAAGGAATGGCTGTAAAATTCAAACCCCAGTATTTAGAGCAGTATAAATTCAAAGTTCAAATTAGGGGGTTGCAAAAGAGGAAGAACCGTAGAACTTCGGTGCAAAACAAATAATGGGTGACAAATTAGGGTTTGGAATTTTTCTTCTTACCGTACGATGTGTAATGATAGAGATCCAGATTTCAAACATATGAAAGATTGTGGAAGAACAGTAAAGTAAAGAATTAAGATACGATTAAGTATATCGGGATTTAGATAGAAGCTGTTGTGACAGGGTTATCGTAGGACTACGACAAAGGGATATAGTAGAGAGAGACAGATATGTGTTTCTCAGAGATAATCCGGGGACTGATTCATGGACAACGGGCGTGGAAAATGCAGACTGGAATGGTTTTCGGGAGAGCAGATGTGAGGGTGGGGAGAGGGCATTGCAGGAGTGGCGTCGTCAGGCTGGGAATTAACAGGTCGTTCGGCGAAGACGATTTGGAGAAAAAAGAAAATAAAGGAGCTGTTTCTTGTATCGCAGACTTCAATAAGAGCGAGAGAAATCGTTCCGGCCGAAATGGGGGAAGAAAAACGTTCCCCTCTGTAGGTTTCAAATCACCACAAAATCGGGGTGATTTAGAAAGAAATGAAATCCATATATTATTTTTTTTTTAAATTATATATTATCTTTATATACAAATTTTATTTTATTCACTTTTTTTTAAATTGATATTTAAACAAATTATCATATTTATGATTATTATTAATAATAGTATTTTCATGTGCATAATATTTTGTTAAACGTGATTTATAAATAATTATTTTTATAATTTCAACGCAATTTGTAAGTAATAATAATAAATAGTAATAAATAATTTTTATTATGGATAATTTTGATTATTTTGAATTAATAATTTATATATATAATTTATATACATAATTGACATGACAGAAAAATAAAATAAAAAATCCTTGTTAATATATTTTTGAAAATTGAATTTATAAATAATTAACATGATATAAAAATAGAAGATACAGTTTAAAATTATAATATTTGTTTTATTTGAAACAATTGAGTATTGGAAAACTATATTTTTTTTAAATATTACCTGAATCTGCCCAGATCAATAATCATATAACGATTTAAAATTTAATTTTGTTATATATATATATTTATAAATTTATTTTTATATATAATTATATAAAGATATTTATAAATATATATTTATAATTATATAAATACTTTAAAAAAAATACATATTTATAATTAAATATTTATATATAAATATTTTTTAAAATGTATATTTAATATAGTAATATATATATATTATATAAATATATATATTTATGAAAGCATATTTATATAATTATATATAAATAAATAAATTTATAAATATATATTTATATATAATCATATAAAGATATATATGTGCGTGTGTGTGATTAAAAACCAAAGATAAAGTTTAAGATTATAATTTTTTTTTATTTGGAACAATTGAATATTGGAAAATCATAATTTTTAACGAGGGTTATTTTTGTCATGTTATCAAAATGTTTCTTTTCTTTTCTTTTAGAAATCGTCACCAAACAAGACTGGGAGAAATTACAATCATTTCTTTTCTTTTACTAAATTTCGAATCCAAACAAAATGAAGAGAAATCAAAATCATTTCTTTCCATTTCTTTTCTTTTATGAACTATGAAATCATTTCATTTCTTTTACTAAAATATAACCAAACACACGGGAGGGAAGTAGTCGTGAAATGAGAACCTCGATCAGGAGGAGCAGAGTTTTGGAGGGAAATCAGTGACGGAGGTTTCAGAGTCTTGATGATTAGTATTGATGTAGATTTTCCAATTACCTTAATAAAATTAATGCTGGATATAATTACATTTAAATTTTACTAAAAAAAATGTTTTATTTATGTGTGTATAAAAAAACAAAATAAAAAAAAACAAAATTTCAAATCTAAAAAAATAGTGTTTTTAATTAAATCTAAAGGAAATGGAGCTTTCTTGACTCCTAACCGGGGTCAAAGTAGTTCAAGCCCCAAATGGCTTTGGCCTTCACAAGGGAGGCCAAATGCACAAGGGTCTTCAATGACTTTAAGATCTACTTTTAAAAAAATTAAACCTATACCTATTTATAGTTTTTTTTTTAAATTAGAAAAAATTGAAAGTGGGATGGTGTGGCATGGCGATGGCCCTGCTAGGAGCAGCGCACAATAAAGTAGCCTCGGATGGTAACGATAGAGGAGCCCTGAGTGGTAGCTTGGATGATGCATGATGAGGGCGGAATGGGGCGACGAGGCGCACCTACGACAAGCCCTAATGGTGGACTACAAGGCGGTAACTTCGATGAGGTTGGGGGATAGGGTTTCTCTAGTGAAGGAAAAAATTACCCCCCCCCCCAAATAATTTGATTGGATGGTCAATCAATGGTCACCTGACCCATTGTGTAACGGACGGGGCAGAACCACATGATGAGTCGAACCTCACCAATAAGCCACACCAACCTGACCCCGGACTGGGTCCGGAGGTGTAGGTTTTCCAGTCAGGTCGTCCCATCGTAGCGATCCAACTTGACTGTGAGGCTAGGTTGTCGAGTGAGTCAGACACGTCCACCCGACCTAACCCAAGAGTGTGCAAGCCAATCGACCGACTGGCCTCCACTCGAGCAGCCTGAGGGGAGCATTGTTTAATCCTCATGGGCCAACACCCCCCCCAGTTCGACCTGACCTTTCAATCAGACGAGGTGGCAGGACCCCAACATTACCACCACTACAAGAAAAAAGGGGTTTCATGGCGGTTTTCAAAACCATCACTAAATATTCCGAAAAAAAATACGTCAGTTTTTTAGCGATCGTTCTTAAAACCATCGCTAAATGTGCTTTTCATTTTTTACAGCGGTTTTAAAATACCACCGCTGATTTATATTTTTTTATTTTTTTAGAAAAAATTAAATTTACTTTTAGGGTCAGTTTATAAAAATCGCCACTAAATTAATGGGATAATATATTAAATATTAAATTGTGATTTATTATCAACAAATATGATTTATTATTTATATTCGTTCATTTTTTATTATTTAGAATTTATATTAATTATATTGTGTTGATTATTAATTATATACAATTATTAGTTAATAGTTATCTGAAACTTAAATTAATTGTTGTATAAGTTGAAAATCAATATTCACCATCAAATGACTAGAGTTTTTTATTTGAGTGTCTGTTTTAGCTTCACAACCAGTCAAATCGAAAGTTATAAAATGAACTTCAATCACATTAATTAGATAATAATTAGGTAATAACTAATGGAATAAAATTTATTATAGTTTTAAGAAAAATTGAAAATCGAATTTCAACTTCAGACGATTATAACTTTTAATATGGGTGTCTGTTTGGGCTCTATCACATATCAAATTGAAGCCTGCAACGAACTCTACACTATTGTGACCCAGGAGACCTCAATAACTGTTTTTTCGAGGTCAAAAGAGGCCTCAAAGGCCTCTAAAACTGGGTTTTTTGTTCAGATATCGTGATTTTTGAACATTCGATGGGATTTTTTAAAGACCCCTACCCCAGTAGCTCGAAGCTGGTGTCTTGCTTGATTACATTGGTATTATGAATAATCATATGAGAATGACACTTAACCGTGGATATTCTACTAATTGAATAATCACATGGATTATCAATTACTAATATCACAATGATAGAATGCATTATGTTGGACATCTGAAACATACCATTGATGCCTTGGCCAAGACATCTGAATATAAACGGGTAAGGTATCGACCAAATCCATATATGAAAATAAATGGGTAAGGCCTCAGCCAAATCTATATCTGCTTTGTCTAATGAAACCTACCGATGCATCGAGGGGCTATAGTAGGTCTCGCCCGTCACTTACTAGGTCCAATGCATTCCTCATATGAATGGGTGAAACATAAACAACATATAAATACAAAATGTAAATAACTTCCCCCAATTAGTAAACATAAACACTAACCATTTTGAGTAATATGACGAATGGTATCAAAATAGCACATCCACAGTCAAATTGATAATAAACCATTTAATAAAATATGGTAGATGATATCATAAAAGATCAATTCCAATTAATCATAAGATTCAACAGAGGGTGTTGAAATATATGAAAATACTCAAATAAAATCATTGAGGAGTTCTTGAGAGAAATACCGTTTTTACTTTGTAAAGAAGAGTTCTTTTAGAAAAATCAGTTGTATTTATCATAAAATCAGATTGTAAACATGTATATCCCAAAAAATAAAAAGGAAGTACAATGAAATTATGTTTGAGGAATAAAACATTTCCAATTACAGTGAAAACATGTAAAATAAGTTTATAAGAAACTTTAGAAATGAGTCACTTTAGTACGGTTTAAGAGAAAATCTAAAAAATTCTTTAAAACGAACAACGATTAATTGTTTACATAAAACTAGAAAAGAGATAAGATAGTTTTTCATGATAAAATAGTGATTTTACAAAAATACGGGTGTCTTAAAATAGACTATGGAGTGTACTTGAAAATGGGTGAGAAATTGGGAAGTTCCCTTTAATCGGGCTTGCTTATCGAGATGGATTGTAAAAGGAAACCTTATAAAACATGTATTTACCCATAAAAAAGATGAACTGATTTGGATATATGAGTTTGGAATATATACATAAAATGTAGAATAATTATATAAAAATAAAGAAGATTTACATTGGGGTAAAGAGAGAGAAAGTGTAACCCCAAGGAAAAAATGAAGATTTTGGTAGAATCTCTTACCTTATGTTTGAAAGTGTTCTACACTTATACTTAATGTCCTGGATAATGAAATTAAATTAATTAATAATTTAATTCAGAACCTATTAAACATGAATTTGATTTATTATAATTTTATTAAGTTCATTTATGCTCTTTTTGATGAATTATAAGATTCAATTTCGTCGTTCAGGAGCATTCGCTTCCTTGGTTTTCGTGATTGGTTCACTTATTTACATGTACGAAAGATCATGTAAAATGGAAATAGTTATCCAGAATCGAAATTATATGTTGTTAATGAACTTACAGGATATTTAATGGTCTTATATATCATTTTGTTTTCAAATATAAGGATGATTCATTAGATAAAATATTAATGATAACCGTTTAGATTATTTTAGTGTTTTTTCGATCTTTACGCACTAGTTTTGTCTTATGAATTAAATTTATGTATATATACTAGTTTTAGAACATTAAATAAGTTGTATTACATATATTAGAGTTTTTTTACCATAAAAATGGTTTTATGACCAGTCTTGAATGCGGAATTGAAAAACAAAAACTCATCGTTCATGAAGGTGGTAAATCAGCACCTCACGGACGATGTTTTCATTTTTAGAATAAAAAGGGGAAGAGAAGAGAATTGATGGATAATATAACATTAACATAATAACATTCTAGTATATAAAAGATACTAGAGTTATCATGTCACTTTGGACATGGGAGGTGAGAGAAGGATAATAAAAGAAAATCTTGGGGTGTTACATTCTCCCCTCTATCAAAAAATTTCTAGAATGTCACATCTCAAAAAGATTTGGGTAGTTCTTCATCATAATTTCCTCTGGTTCCCACATCGCCTCTCCAATTTTATGATTTTTCCAAATTACTTTTACCATCTGAGTCATCTGATTCCTCGACACCTATTATTTAGTGTTAAGAATCTGGATAGGCTCTTCACAGTAAGATAAATTAGGTTTCAACTCTATTCATTCACAAGTGAGAACATGTGTTGGGTCTGACATGTACTTCCTTAATAAAGAGATGTGGAACACATTGTGTAATTTTGAAAGGCTATGCGACATCACCAAATGATAAGCCACAACTCCAATTCTTTCAAGGATTTAAAAAGGTCCAATGTACCTAGGGATCGGTTTCCCTTTCTTACTAAACCTTACAACACCCTTCCATGGAGATACTTTCAAGAAGACATGATCTCCCACTCGAAACTCTAAATCTTTCCTCTGATTGTCAATATAAATCTTTTGCCTACATTGAGTTTCTTTGATATGGGTTTGAATAGTATTTACCTTTGTTATTGTTTCCTCTACGAGATATGGGTCTACAAGCTTCCTTTCACCAACTTCATCCCAACAAGTTGGTGTATGACATATTTTTCCATATAACGCTTCATACAGTGCCATTTGAATACTTGAATGGAAAAATTATTGTAGAAAAACTCTAACAAAGGTAAATACTAATCCCACATACCTTGAAAGTCAAGCGATTAGGACCTCAACATGTCTTCTAAAGTTTGAATCATTCTTTCTGACTTCTCGTCAGTTTGAGGGTGATAAGCAGTTCTCAATTGAAGCTCGGTATCAAGATACTTCTACAGACTTTTCCATAACTTTGATGTAAATTATGGATCATGATCAGACACAATGGAAAGAGGTCCACCATGAAGTCTTATAACTTCATTAATATAGAGTCATACAAGGTTCCCCAATGGAAATCCTCCCTTATAGTGAGGAAATGAGCAGATTTGGTAAGTTGATCAACAATTATCCATATTGAATCATTATTTCTTAGAGTCCTTGGTAATATAGAAAAAAAATCATAGTAATTTCATCCCATTTCCATGTAAGAATAGGCAAAGGTTTCATGAATACTATAGGATGTTGTCTTTCAGCCTTCACCTGTTGAGAGACTAAACATCTTGATACATAATCAATAATTTCTCACTTCATACTATCCCACAAAAAACGTTCCTTCAAATCTCTATACATCTTAGTGATACTGGGGTGTATAGAGAAATTCAAGTTATGAGTATAATCCAATAATTCCCTTTTTAGCTCGGGTATAGAGGGAACACAAAGCCTCTTCCCAAATTTCAAAATTCCATCTTCATATACGAAGTCTACTAATTTCTCATCATTCACAACTTTAATTTTCTTTTGAAAATTGTCATCATAAAACTGGGAACTTTTAATCTTTTCCAATAAAGATGGTTTGAAAACCATTTGAAAAAGTAATGATGTTTCACCTCCCTTCATAATTCCCATTTCCATCTTTATTGGATCTATGTACACATGATCTTTGTCAATCCTCATTTTGTTCAGAACTCCATGATCCTTTTTTTTCTCAAAACATTAACTAACTTGTTTTTCTTTCCTGGGTGGTAGTGTATTGAACAATCATAATCCTTAAGTAGATCAAGTCACCATCTTTTCCTCATGTTGATTTCTTTCTATGGAAAGATATATTTCAAAATCTTTTGATTCGTATATATCTCACATATTTCACCATAAACATAGTGTCTTCATATCTTCAGAACAAAGATTACAGTTGCTAACTCAAGATCATGAGTTGGATTGATCTATTCATTATTTTTTTAACTGCCTTGATGCATAGACAATAACTTTACCATTCTTCATAAGTACATAGTCAGGTCCTTTCTTTGATGCATCACTATAAATCACAAATCCACCATTTCTTGATGGTAGGGTCAAGATCGGAGAATTCACCAATATCCTCTTCAATTCCATAAAGCATTATTCACATTCCTTTGTTTAAGAGTAATATTGGTTAATGAGTTAGTTAATCAGGTAAAATATTGAATGAGATGCCGATAATAACCTGTTAAACCAATGAAACCATATACCTCTGTTATGTTCGTTGGTGTAGGAAATTCATGAACTATATTTGTCTTCATAGGATCAACTAAGATTCCATCCTTAGAGACAATATGACCAATAAAAGAAACTTTTTTAATCCAAAATTCACACTTGATAAACTTCCCATATAAATCTTTTCTTCTAAGAGTCTTCAGAACAATTTGTAAGTGGTTCTCATGGTTTTAATAACTTTTGAAATATATCAAGATATCATTAATAAATACTACAATAAAATTGTCAAGATATTTCTTGAACACATTATTCATCAGATCCATAAAAACAAAGGGTGTATTAGTCAATCCAAATGGCATTATTGTAAAATCATAATGTATATACATGGTTCGAAATGCTATATTTATAATATCTTCCTTATTTACATGAAATTTGTAACATCCCGATTCCGGGTGCCACCCAAGGGTGCCCCATACCTAGTTGGTCACATTTCCTCAAGCGCATTTCCCTGAATTCTAGGGGCTACCGACTAATAGCGAGGGCCTTGAGTGTGATAGTGTGAAAACTATGCCCTCATTGGTAGAATAACACAACAGAAACAAATAGTAAACAGTAACGAAAGCAGTAATACCACACAACAGAAATAAATAGTGGAATACTGATAGTATAAGTAACTACAACATATAAAAATAATGATGCATGTCACATATATCTAGGAAAGCATCCAAACAAGTCACAATGCTGAAAATAAAATATTGAAACCAAAGTATAGAAAACAGTAAACTCCAACAGCATCTCAAGCCTCAGCTTGGTCTCATTCTCTCCAGCTCCAATAACAATCAAGTACCTGATGAAGAAGGGCGCTTGCCCTTATCTATACCTGCAACCATATAATCAGTTTGGATCCAAAAGTATGACCCAAACAGGTTGTGAGACGAATCCCAGTAGGCAACCACCAAAAGATCTATACCTAACTATTAGTGAATATATATAGCAGATAATATGAAGAAATGAAGCAATAAACTAGGAAGTACTCAAAAATAAACAATCCTACAGTTTTCAATTACATTCAATTACATTCTTTAATTATTCAATTTGTTGAATAATTAAATCTCAGGATCTAGCCTAAGCTTTGTATCCCCTGTGTAATAGCAAAATAGATATCTCAAAAGACCATCTAACAAACAAGTAAGACCAATTCCAATCTTGTGCTCTGGCTTGGCTGGCTTGTCACATTCATCAAACATTCAAAAGGAACCCTCTGGGAAAGTTCTCACAGTCTAAACCCTCTGGTTTAATATACCATCAAATCAATAAACAATGACCCTCTGGGAAATCTCACTCAGTCTAACCCCTTTGGTCCCACATAGCACTAATCATTTACAAACGACCTCCTCGGTAACTCTCACGGTCAATACCCCCTTGGTCTGCATAATAGAAATATAAAATATAATGACCCCTGATAGCTCTCACAGTCAATGCCCTATGGTCCAACATTCATTTAATAACGACCCTCTAGATAGATCTCACGGTTTAACCCCTCTGGTTTATGACCCCACGAAAGCTCTCACAGTCAATACCTCTGGTCATTCACAACAACAATTCATAATTAAAAGACCATACCTTGGGAAGCTCTCACAATCAATTCCCCTTGGTCATACTTTCATAATGTGAAACACATACATCTCATATAAACATCAACTCTATTCTAACAACACTAGGCATGTAAAACAAAGTAGCCTAACATCCTTTTTAGATCCAACGACCATAACCAAATAAACATGGGAAACACATCCATAACCAAGGTAATAAACCTTACTTATAATCAATAACCATTTCTCAAACCAAAAAACCATAGCATGCATTAAACAAGGTTAAATTCAAAAAAATTCAATACCCTAAACATGGGTATTCGCCACTTTAAGCATATATAATCCAAAGACTATAAAATAAATGAACAAACCACCTACCTCAATGTTGTACTATGAACACTCTTGAATGTCATCCCTTGAATCGGCCTAAAACGTCGTAGATCTACAAAAAGGTCAAAACGTTCAACCTTGAATAACTCAAGAGATAGAAAAAATTAAGAAGAGAGGCTCTAGGTGAAGAGATAACTCACCAGTGGAAATCCAACGCACCCGACAACGTCTCAATCGGAGCTCGGATGGAGGAACAATAGGGGTTCAAAGTTCTCAGTTGTCTCATCGCTCTCCTATACGAAACATGGGAAGAGGAAGATGCTTCTGGAGATTAGATGCGACCCCGATCCGATTAATCAAATAAAAAGAAAAGTACACAATGTGTTCATTTAATGTATATACCATGTACTAGTCTCAACCAGACCCCACTTTAGGCTGTCTGTCAGGTCACCACACAGCCATGTACTCGGACATTACATGGCTACCCGCGACAATTGGGTACACAATGTGTAATCAAAAAAATTCAAACCTTCCTTTTTCCTAAAAACTAACTCGAATTCAAGATCCATACCAGAAATTAAGATTCAGGTTCTTACAAACTTCCCCCCTTAATGCAATTCATCCTCGAATTTTCCTTCTAAGGGTGGCGAAGAAGAAACTTCAAACAACTATGGACACTGTGATCGTACGTCGACCTCCTTCTCCCAAGTATCGTCCTATACTCGCCCGTGCTTCCATAGAACTTATACCAGAGAAATAGACCGACCATAGAGAACCTCCGTACTGTGATCCAAAATCCGAATCGTGTGCTCCTCAAAGGATGCATCCACCTCTAACTCAACCTCCTCGTGTCGAAAAATGTGAGAGGGGTCTGAAAAGTAATGGCATAGCTGATAAAAATAAAAGACGTCATGCATAGCCCGGTACCTCTGAGGTAACTACAAATGATAGGAAACTGAATCGTCTCTCTCTAAAACCTCAAACGACCCAATGTATCTCAGTGAAAGCTTCCCCTGTCTCTTAATCCTCCTGTGTCCCAACCTCGATGCAACATGCAAGAAAACCTAATCTTTGACCTCGAAATCCAGAGGTCGTCTCCATCAATCAGCATAATATTTCTTCCAGACTGTGCAATATCCATCCTCTTCCGAATCAAATCCACCTGCTTAGTGGTCTCATGGACAAGACGAGGTCCCATCATTGATACCTCTCCTGCCTCCAGCCAACATAGGGGTGATCAGCATGGCCTACTGTACACAGCCTCATAAGGTGTCATTTGAATCATCGCCTGAAAACTATTATTGTAGGAAAACTCCACTAGGGGTATGTGTCTCTCCCAAGAACCCCTGAATCCAAGATTCATGCTTGAAGCATGTACTCCAAAACCCAAATCATGTGCTCGGACTGACCATCTGTTTTGGGATGGTAAGTCATACTCAGAAGTACTTGTGTACTCAAATCCCTCTATAATCCCTACCAAACATGAGAAGTAAACTGAGCATCCCTATCTGAAATGATAGAGTGAGGAACCCCATGAAAACATACAATCTATCGGATGTACAACCTTCTAAGCCCATCAACACTAAAGGTTTCCTTGATTAGCAAGAAATGTGTAACCTTCGTAAGTCTTTCAACAACAACCCAAACCACATCATTCCCTCGAGGTGACCTCAGTAACCCCTTCACAAAATCCATTGTGACATCATTCCACTTCCACTTGGGAATGAGTAACTATTGTAAAAGCCCTGCTAGATGTTGATGCTCTGCCTTCACCTACTGACAGGTGGAACATCTCATAACAAAACCAGCAACATCCCTCTTCACACCTAGCCATCAATACTGACGATATAAATATCGATACATTTTGGTGACACCAGGATGAACTACCCATGCTGAGGTATGAAAATATCACATCAAATCCTCACATATGTTTGCTGACACCCATACACGCCCATGAAAATGCAAAACCTCATCGTCACTTACGGTCCACCCAAGAGTAGGGTCCTCTCCTAACACACTCTTCCGTAGGACTAGGCCTTCAGAATCTTATAGCTGCCTCATTCGCACTCGATCCAGTAGAGTATAGGTAATAACTACAGAAGAAAGAAATGTGTACCCCTGTCTATCATGCATATCCAAATGCATCTTAGAGAACAGAGCCATAAGCTTCCACTCACTACTAACCTCTTGAACCACCTGTATCTGAGTCCTCCTACTCAACACATTAACCATTGTGTTTCCTTTCCCAGGCGTATAGGCAAGCTCAAAGTCAAAATACTGAAGGTACACAACCCACATTCACTGTCTCAAATTCAAATCACATTGAGTAAAGATATACTTGAGACTTTTTTGGTCAGTGTATACCAAAAAATACTCTCCTAACAGATAATGTCTCCAACAGCATAAAGCATGCACAACTATAGATAACCCAATATCATGCATTAGGTAATTCTTCCCATATGGCCTCAACTTCCGATACACATACACAATGACTCCTCCCCACTATATAAGCACAGCTCCCAGCCCGATACCTGATGCATCGCGGTAAACAATTTAACTCTTTCCCGGCTCTGGAAAAACTAGTATCAGTGCTAAAGTAAATCTCCCTTTCAGCTCTTGAAAGGCGGAATCGTAGGAATGTATCCACAAGTACCTTTCACCCTTCTTAGTCAGGCCCATAAATGGAACTGATAATCATGAAAAGTACTGTATAAAATTCTTGGAGTAACTATCCAACCCTAGAAAACTTTGTACCTCAAAGACGTTCTTTGGCTGCTCCTAGGAAACTTCTTCTCTCACTTTATCTAGGTCTAATGACACTCCTGTCTCTGAGATAACATGACCCAAGAAGTTAATATGATCTATCCAAAAGTGGTATTTTGAGAGATTAGCATATAACCAATGCTCTCTTAGTGTACTCAAAACAATCTCAAGATGGGTGACATGGTCGTGTCGAGTGTGAGAGTAAACCAAGATATCATCAACTAAGACTACCACAAAAGAATCCAAGTAAGGATGGAACACTCAGTTTATCAGTGCCATGAAAACTGCTGACGCATTCATGAGACCGAATGACATAACTACATACTCGTATAGACCATACCTGATCCGAAAGGCTGTAAGGGGTATGTGAGATGGTCTAACGCGCAACCGATGATAACTGGATATCAAGTCAATCTTTGAGAACACTTGGGCCCCTTGAAGCTGATCAAATAGACCATCAATCCTCGTCAAGGGATATCGGTTCTTGACTTTCAACTGGTTCAACTTCTGATAATCCACACAAATACTAAGGGTAATGTCCACCTTCTTTGCAAAAAGAACAGGTAAAACCCAAGAAGAAGTACTGGTTCAGATGAAACCCTTTGTATACAACTCCTATAACTGCTTCTTGAGATCCTGTAACTCTGGTGTAGTCATCCTATATGGAGGAATGAACATCGATGCCACTCCTGGTACAAGATCAATAGAGAAATCTACCTTACGCTCTGGAGGTAAACCTGAAAAGTCGTCTATAAAGACATACCTAAAATGACCCACCACTGGAGGAAAGTTCATATGTGAAGTTCCCTAATCATCTAGATATAATCTAGAAATCTGGGATGAAATTACTTCCAACCCATAATGCTTGGGTTCAGCTCTTCTCACCTAGACATCCCATTTGCCCTTGTGTAGAAAAGACCCACCCTCTGGTGACATGAAACTCACCCTATGGCGATAGCAGTCAACAAAGGCCTGAAAATAAAATAACCAGTCCTTTCTAAGGATGAAATCATAACCCGTCATCTCTAATATATAGAGGTCCCATAAGAAGCGACACTCGCCAACCTCAAGAGGGAACTCCTTGAACTTATGTACACTAGCCTTCCTAATCCCCAACAGAGTGTCTAACATCATAACATTCTCAGACGTAAATATATAGAGCCCAATGCTCTCAAAAATGGAAACAAATATAAAACTATGAGAATACCCTATATCAAAAAGGACAGAAGCTAAAACTGAGGCAAATAGAATCATACCTCTAACCATAGAGGGTTTGAGATCCTACTCTTTCTCGGTCTGCTCCACTCTAAAAGTCTGATCTGCACCATGACCTTGTGACCCTTCTTGACTACCCTGAGATGATCCACCTTGATGTTGCTGAAATCCTATTGTCTGGATACCACTTCCATGACCTCCTCCTTGGCCTAAATGGCCGAACGAACTCCAGTTCCCTGACTGCTGAGAAACTGGTGGTCCTGTTCCTGAACGTGGAGTCATAACAAAACCCCTATCACTCACTGCTGGTGAAAACACCTGGAAAAAATATTGAAGATGACCCATCTTTCTGCAAGATCAACACTCAACTGGGTCCTTCGGGCAATGCAGTCTTGTATGCCCACTCTTCCCGCACTGAAGAAACATCGCATGATGGATCCCTACAACACTTCTTGCTATCTGACGAAGGAGTACCATCCCTAGATGCTGAACCGCATTGGATCACAGCTCCCAAATCCCTCATATTATGCTTGGTAATCAGAACCTGGTTCACTATATCCATAACTAAACTCATCCTGAAGACATTCACCTGCGATCAGATGTTATACCAAAGACCATCCTCAAATTGCCTAGCCAAAGATAACTCATCACCTCCCAAAACAGGTATGAAACGCTGAAGCTCTATAAAATAAGAAGAGTAGTCCATCACTGAAAGAGCACCCTGCTCCAAATGCATGAACTCTCAGGCTTGACCGGCCCTCAAAATCTTAGGGTAGAATTAATCATAGAAAATCATATGAAACTCTTCCCAAACCAAATCCCAATGATGTCCCTCCTGTGAGATAACATCCCACCATCTCTTGGCAGAATCACATAACATGTACATTACAAGCTTCACCCTCCTCTAAAGAGGTGTATCTAGATGATCAAAGATAGAAAGCATGACCTCCAACCATGACTCTGCAGCCTGTGGTCCCCCATCCCTAGAAAAAGTGGGAGGATGCTACTGCTGGAACACCCTTGTCAACTCTACCATAGACGGGAAATGATGCAGTGCTCCCTGAAAGGTCTATAACATCCTAAAAAACCCTTCATGGAACTGTGCATCAACACCTGCATCCAGTATAACAGCTGGTGCCAAGACAGGCATGATGGGAGGATCTGTTGATAGTCTCTGTTCTACCATTTTCGATGTCTAATCACCACCCTGTACCTGGCGTACAGCCGAAGGATGTCTTGGTGTCATGAATCTACAAGGTCAAGCACACACCTCAATACAAGTTTATCAAGAAAAACAACTTAGAATTTCAATTACAGAACATAAGAAGAAAAACATTCACGTTTTACAAAACAAGGTTACACAACGTGTTCCCTTATACTTTAACATGGGCGTGTACCTCTGCCAAACATGGTCATGTGTAACACCACTGCACATGATGTCTACTTGAATTGTTCCCTCCTACCCAGGTTCCTCTACATGGCTAAACCACACAGTTATATCCAAGGCAACACTCCATGACGTGTTTAACCTAGACATAGTGTGTACTGGTTAAGTCTCGTCGACTTGTTTCATTGGTCACACGGCCAGACACACGGTCATTCACTACAAAATGTGTACAAGATGGAAACAGTGTGTACTACTCAAAAAAATCATCCACCTGTGTCATTAGTCACACGGTCATATACATGGTCTCTACAGCATGGTGTGTACTACCAGTACATGATATGTTCTACCAAACATTTATAAACCCCGTGTCTCTGCTCACACAGTCATTCACACGATCAGAGCACTACACGGTGTGTATATACAATACATGACATGTACTTAAGAAAAGTTATTTCTTACATAATAGAAAAACACATGGTGTGTGTTCATAACACCACATGCCGTGTTGTCTGGGTTTCCAGATAGTAGGCCTCTGAAACTTCCCTGAAACCCCTAAAAACTTATAATTTTGTCCAAGGCATGACAAATTCTAACCCTTGAGAGCCCATACTCCCACAAATCAAAGTTTGGCGTCCTTATCCATATCATAACTTGACAAAATTCAATTGAAGTTCAAACATGATCCACCAAATTCTGATCCAAGAGGGCCCATAACACCTCAAGGACCAAAGTTTGGCATCCATCCAAATGAAACTTTATAATTTCCAATACCCTATAAAAAATAGAAGGTATTATATCACAACAACATGCATATCTAGCACAACATCTATCACAACAACATGAAATCAGTAATGCACCCTAAATAGCATGAAAAGAATGCATGACATGTGATCTCTAGTAAGTGCCTATATGATTCATGAGATGGCATACCCTCATCTCATCATGTTGAAACAGAAATATAACCATAATGATATCAAGAATTACAACACAAAACAAGTGTGTCACCCAATGGTGAAATCAAATCAACTGTAAAAATTTCAAAACCAGAAAAATTGCAATATTTGAGGTAACTTGGATTTTCCCTGTACACAGGTTTGCTAATCCCAGGTACAACTTATTACCAACTACCTATTTTTTCCTATCCCCATCTATTGGCTAAAAATATTAAGAAAAAATAGAAAATAACTCCCTTTGATACCACTTTGTAACGTCTTAGTTCTGGGTGCCACCCAAGGGTTCCCCGTACCCAGTTGGTCACATGGCCTCAAGCACATTTCCTCGAACGCCAGAGGCTGCCGGCTAGCAGTGAGGGATTTGGATGTGATAGTGGGGAAACTATACCCTCATTGACAGAGTAACATAATAGAAACAAATAGTAAACAATAGTGGAAGCAGTAATACCAACAACAAAAATAAACAGCGGAAGACTGATAATATAAACAACTACAACATATATAAATAATGATGCATGCCACATGAATCTAGAAAATCATCCAAACAAGTCACAATACTGGAAATACAATACCGAAACCAATGTACAGAAAATAGTAAACTCCAACAGCACCAAAAGCCTCAGCTTGGTCTCATGCTCTCCAGCTCCAACAACAATCAAGTACATGGTGAAGAAAGGATCTTACCCTTATCTATACCTGCAACCATATAATCTGTTTGGGTCCAAAAGCATAACCCAAACAGGGTGTGAGACGAATCACAATAGGAAACCACCAAAAGATCTGTGCCTAACTATCAGTGAATATATATAGCAGGTAATATGCAGAATTGAAGCAATAAACTAGGAAGAACTCAAAAGTAAACAATACTATACTTTTTAATTACATTAATTTACATTATTTAATTATTCAATATGTTGAATAATGAAATATCAGGATCTATCCTAAGATCTGTATCCCCTGCGTAATATCAAAACAAATATCTCAAAAGACCATCTAACAAACAATTAAGACTAATTCCAAGCTTGTACTTTGGCTTGGAAGGCTCGTCACATTCATCAAACATTCAAAAGCAACCCTCTGGGAAATTTCTCACAGTCTAACCCCTTTGGTTTAACATAGCATCAAATCAATAAATAATGACCCTCTGATAAACCTCACGCAGTCTAACCCCTTTGATCCCACGTAGCACTAATCATTTACAAACGACCTCCTGGTAGCTCTCATGGTCAATACCCCTTGGTTTTTATAGCAACAATATAAAATATAATGACCCCTGACATCTCTCACAATCAATGACCTATGGTCCAAAATTCATTTAATAAAGACCATTTGGGTAGCTCTCACAGTCTAACCCCTCTGGTCTATGCCCTCATGATATCTCTCACAGTCAATACCTCTGGTCATTTAAAACAACAATTCATAATTAAAAGACCCTACCTCGGGAAGCTCTCACAATCAATTCCCCTTGGTCATACTTTCATAATGTGAAACACATGCATCCATATAAACAACAACTCCATTCTAACAACACTAGGCATGGAAAACAAAGCAGCCTAACATCCTTTCTAAACCCAACAACTATAACCAAACAAACATAGGAAACACATCCATAACCAAGGTAATAAACCTTACTCATATTCAACAACCCTTTATCAAACAAAAAAAACCATAGCAGGCATTAAACATGGTTAAATTCCAAAACACGCAATACCCTAAACATGGGTATTTGTCACTTTAAGCATATATAGTCCAAATACTATCAAAGAAAGGCACAAACCACCTACCTCAATGTTGTACGATGAACACTCTTGAACATCTACCCTTGAATCGGCCTAAAACATCGTAGATCTACAAAAAGGTCAAAAATGTTCGACATTGAATAACTCAAGAGAGAGAAGAAATCAGGAAGAGAAGCTCTAGGGGAAGAGAGAACTCACTAGTGGGAATCCAACTCACCTGGAAATGTCTCAATCAGAGCTCGAATAGAGGAACATTAGGGGTTCAAAGTTATCGGTCGTCTCGTCGCTCTCCCGTATGAAACACGGGAAGAAGAAGATGCTTTTGGAGATTAGACGCAACCCCGATATGATTAATCAAATAAAAATAAAAGTAAACGACGTGTTCATTTAATATACACGTAGTGTACTAGCCTCAACTGGTCCCTGCTTTAGGCGGTCTTCCAGGTCACCACACGACCATGTACTCAGCATAAGACATATGCCTGAACCAATGTAGTTGTACAAATGTTATGATAATCATATAGGCCATCATGATGAAATAATTAGGGTAGAAAGACCCCAAGCTTATGCTTTAGGTTGGCAGTCACATTCTCATGTCATCATTCAAACATGCTCAAGATATAAATAAGAGACATCACACGTGTACAAGCAAGCAATCCATAAAATCCAAAGGTGGATTCCTGAGCCCATCCAAGGAAATCTATATAGAATCTCAAGGTTCACTACAAGAGTCTCCAATATAACCAATGCCATTGAGTCCATCCAAGGTAACCCATAAAGGCATACCTTGTATCACTCATGGCATGGTGAACTCTGACTCTATACTAAGTATCTCACATAGGGGACTGGGTATCACCCGAGGCATGGCATAACCATCATGCCAATGAGTTCGTCCATAGTTTCTCACCTAGGGAACCAGTGTCACTCATGAGTATAAGCAATCCTCTTGGAGAGCCCGTCCAAGGAAAAGCCAAAGGATCGCTCCCGACATGTCAAGTAAATCCAAACCAAACATGGCGAGTCCATCCATAACATCCTTAAATTGGAACCCATGTTTTCCCCCAGATCTTTGTAGGTGATTATAGCATCCAAGGCACATATATCACATGTCATCAAAAAACATGGAAATATCACATGCTGACAAGCTATAAAAGCATAACGTCCAACTCAAGACAATAAATTATGGCATAAAGCAATAAGTACATGACATTTAGCAACAAGATCAAGGTATAAGGAACATAACATGACATATGAAATAAACATAATCATTGAGTATAAGGATACTAGGAAAAACACATTTGGCATTTAGCCTAAGAACAAGAGGCGTGATATAAGGAAAAAGCGTTTTCACAAAACACTAAGCATTTAGCGCAAGGCCTATAACATGAGAAATGATGTTGAACATGAAAAATTCACTAAAAGGGGTCCTAAATCATGTCTTATGACTCGTTTCAATTCAAATTATAAATTAATGCATTTAATCAAGATGCAAATCACACACACAAGATAGTTCATAATTTATGGCATGAGAAAAATAGGCCACTAAGGTGACCACACCCAAATGGGTGGCCAATGACAAGGTGAATGACCCACAAATGGTTTTTTGCACAAGGTGGGGTCACACATTATAGAGGAAACCAATTTAATTAATTTATTAAATAAATTTGAAGTGTCTCCGGAAGGGTCTGGCGAGCGGCACGATAGTGCATCATTTAAAATGTGAAAAATCGAGCAGGAAAGACCTATACCACCTACCTTGATGTAGTAGCACTCCACCCATCCATTGTAGAAGCTTAAAACGATCTAGGATGGGAGAAATTGAAGCAATCGCCCAATGCCTTAAAAATTAGTCAAAAATAGTCGCACATAAATAGTGCAATAGAGGATGCAAGAAACCCGAAATAGAAGGGAGAGGATCAAAGAGCTTACTGAGGGATTTACAACGCTTCTGATCGAAAGATATTTGATCACCAGATGAAGGAGATATCTTGAAACCTATGGAGAAGGAATAAGGGAGCTCACACGTGGAATAGGAGGGATGCACTGGAGAAGAGAGGGAGAAAGGAGGGTGGATTAAAATGTTGCTAAAGCATAAAGAGAAACGAAGAGAAAAAATGATTCACAGAAGATGAAAGGGGAAAAAAAGAAGAAGAAGAAGATCTTGGACACAGAGATTTATGTGGTTTGGGAAATGATCCCTACATCCACGAAGAGGCATAAATATCACTATGAAATCTGAGATCACAATTACCATCATAGATCTCAGCACCTGCGGCAGGGTCAGACAATAGTCCAGGAGGCTTCCTCGTTAGTCACCACTCTCCCACCATCTCTGGACTTGTCTATGGTGGAAATTCGGCTGAGTCATGATCCTCGTACCCCTGCCGGACCCGGTCCATCTTCGGCTTCTCTAGACCATTCAGCTACTTTCGTCGCCTTTGTCAGTCGTCGCTCCCCTGCTTGGATGCTCGACTCAGGTGCCTATAACCACCTCACCAGTGATGCTGGTATGTCGACCTTATACTATCCTTATACCGTTCCATCATCCATCACCATCGCAGATGGCTCCACTATCGCCATTGCGGGCTTCAGTGCATGCTCCCTGACATCATAAATTCACTTGCCCTCTGTGGCACATGTGACTTGCAGTCCATTTAATCTTCTTTCAATCAGTAAGATCACAAAATATTTTAACTGTGTTGTCATGTTTACCTCCTCTACTGTTGTTTTTCAAGAGAAGACTATGAACCAGGAACTTGGTAGAGGCCAGCTTCGGGATGGGGTCTACATGTTTGATGGACCGGCACCCGTCACCTGCACATCTATCTCTACTCGTGCCTTGGATCTTCATTCCTGGTTAGGACACTCCCCCAACTCCACCATTCACCAGCTTTATCCAGATTTGAGACATAATATTTCTTTTCATTGTGAGTCTTGTACATTTGTGAAACATCATCGCACTTCATACATTAATCGAGTGGATACAAGGGATTTAAAACCTTTTGATCTGGTTCATTCAGACGTTTGGGGTCCCTGTACCATCTCAAGTCATTTGGGGTATAAATATTATATATCTTTCATTGATGTTTTTTTTCGAATGACTTGTCTATACCTCCTTCGAGAACTCTCTGAAGTGTTTTCCATATTTCATACATTTTACAATGAAATTCATAACCAATTTTCCACTTCTGTTAAATGTATCTGCTCATATAATGGGCGTGAGTATCTTTCCACTCCCTTTCGGCACTTTCTCCAGGTGATAGTCACCATTCATCAAACCTACTATCCTGATACACCCTAGTAGAATGGAGTTGCCGAGCAGAAACACCACCATATTTTGGAGACTGCTCGTGCCCTCCTCTTCCATCGACAGGTGCCTCTGCATTTTTTGGGAGATGTGATACTCACTGCTACCTACCTTATAAACTGCCTTCCTTCTTCTATTCGTCAGGGGGAGACTCCTTTTCGATCTCTATTCTATTCTCTCCCTCCTCACTCCCTTCCACTTTGAGTGTTTGGATTCCTCTGTTATGTTTGATACACACGTCCCAGACTCTCAAAACTCTCTCTCAAATCCCTCTGGTGCATCTTCATTGGTTGTTGCCGCACTCATCACGGATATCGTTGTTACTCATTGGACCTCCGGAGGTATGTCATCTCCGCCGACATCTCATTTGTTGAGACCTCTCAGTTCTCCATCCCCTCTCCTCATCTTGACTCTACCATCTATGATTTCCTTCCTCTCCTCATCCACCCTCCTCCAGTGTCTCCCCTGCTGCTGACACCCATTTTGGTAGGGTCTACTCACGTCGTCCATCAACTATATCCCCTATCCCAGCCAATGACACCATCGTCCCCACTTCGTCTGATGCTCCTGCCCCGACACCAGAGGACTTGCCCATTCCCCTTCAGAAAGATACTCACTCTTTCCAGAGTACTCCTCTATTTGTATCTTCCTATAGGGTTCTGTCAGCTCTGGAGACAATATCTATTCCTCGCACAGTGGGTGATGTAAAATCTCACCCGGGATGGCTAGCCGCAATGTGGGATAAGTTTCAGGCCTTGTAAGAAAACCATACTTGGGATCTTGTCCCCCTTCCAATAGGAAAATAGGTGGTTGGAAGCAAATGGATTTACACAGTCAGGTTGAATCCTGATGACACTCTCCATTGAGTCAAATCCCACCTTGTGGCCAAGGGATTCATCCAGACTTATGGTATTGACTATTTTGATACCTTCTCTCCAGTTTCCAAGATGGCCTCCATTCAGTTATTCATCTCTCTGGTGGCTCATCATCATTGGCCTCTTCATTAACTGGATGTCAAAAATGCCTTCCTCCATGGATTTCTTGAGGAAGAGGTTTATCTGCATCAGCCCTCGTTTTTTGTGACTTTGGCACTGAGTCTCAAGTCTGTTGACTCTTCCACTCTCTTTACGGCCTCAAGAAATATCCTCATGCTTGGTTCGGCTGCTTCAGCATTGTCTTCACTGACTTTGGGCTCTCTCACAGTATGAAGGACCACACTGTGTTCTACAGGACGACCTCCACTGGTTGCATCCTGTTGGTAGTTTATGTGGATGATATCATCATCACCGACAGTGACATTGATGGTTTCACCCACCTCAAGGGGAATCTTCACCAGCACTTACACACTAAGGATATTGGTCCTCTCACATACTTCCTAGGCATCGAGGTATCCTATTATTCAGACACCATTTCCCTCTTCCAACGAAAATATGCATTGGATATTCTGTAGGATGTTAGGCTGACACAGACCACTGTTGTAGACACTCCTCTGGAGTCTAGGGAATAGTCTCTTTATGACTCCTCAAAACCGTATTCACACCCAAATCAGTACCATCGACTGGTAGGCAAACTCAATTATCTTACCATGACTCGTCCCGACATTGTCTACACTGTTGGAAAAGTGAGCCAATTTATGGAGCATCCGACCACCTCTCATTGGGATGTTGTCCTTCGCATCACAAAATACATCAAGCGAGATCCTTCTAATGGTCTTCTCTACTCCCAACATGCTCATCTCAATATTGAGTCCTTTTGTGATGCAGATTATGTTGGTTTATTTGTTACTCAGATATTTACTTCTGGGTTTGCCGTATTCTTGGCAGACAACCTCATCTCCTGGCACAACAAAAAACAGACGATCTTCTCCCACTCCAGTGCGAAATTTGAGTACCATGCCATGGCCACTGTCACCATGGAGATCATTTGGCTTCGACATCTCCTCTAGGATCTTGGATTTCCTCCGCAGACTTCTGCTCACATCTGGTGTGACAATCAGGCATCCACCAAGATAGCTTCGAATCCCATCTTTAATAAACACACAATACATATTGAGGTGGACTGCAACTTTATTCACCACCACCTGGAGCATGATCATGTCATATTTAGCCACATACCAACAGCAGACCAGCTTATCGACATCTTCATTAAAGGCCTCCTAGGGGCTCATCTAGCCTCGCTCAGTTCCAAGCTGGGCATCCACAACATATGTGGTCCAGTTTGAGGGGGAGTATGTATGGTCTTGTATGATGTCATCTTTCTTTTTTTTGGGTCTCGTTGTCCAATTTGGGCATGTACATCTTGAGGGGGAGTGTTAAATCATATTTTTTCTTATTCTGGGTATTTCTGAGTCCCACATCAGAATACTCCTATATGTATTCTGTATTCTCAATCTATAAAAGTAGGCCTCCACCTCACCTTGAGGTAAGGAGTTTTTCCTCTCTACATGTATATTATATTATGTAGTGTGAGAATGAAAGTTCCATAGTTACAAATTTAATGAATATTTTGAATTCAAGAATTCAAGAATATGGTAGAACAATGTACCTAAGTTCTTCTAGTTGAGGAAGATGAATTATTGATCACAGATTCTTGATTGCAACCCATTAAAGCTTCACCAATAACATGACCCTATGAAAATTTTTGGAAAAGTATTTTGAAATGAATAATTATTGTTGATTTCCATTGATAATTGTTCAAATTAAAGTTAAAGTTACTGTATTACCTCAAAATTTTCAAATATTTTTTGGAATTTTGAGATTTGGGATTCATTATCTAAAATGAATAAAACTTTGTAGGCGTTCTGTTCAAATGGGTGATAATGTTTCCTGATGTTGTAATCAGTGGTTTCTAAAGACAAAAGCACTATTTTTTACTTAATAATATTCAATTCAGGGGGTAACCCAAAATCATTATTGTTCTACATGGCCAATATTTTTAAGGTTAGTATAACCCCTTTCCAAATAAGATATACTTTGTAAACTAACTTAAAAATATTACCTGAATCAAGTTTTCTATGAGTTTAGAGGTGATTTTTGGTACGAATTTCATCACTTGTTTGTCAAAAAGAATTAATAAAATTTCTCATCAAAAATCTATGATCGATAGCTGCACCCTATATCTGGAAGTATAGAATAAACATTCCAGTAGTTAACAAAAACTTGATTTCTTTATCAAAACCCAAAGATATTAAATGATAACACTATTTGAGGTTAAATATGATGGAAAACCATAAATTTCTGCTTTAGGGGGAGACGTTGCAATTGCTACTCCAGATTTTGTCATTGTAATTTTGAACCTTTTTCATACAAGAGTTTCAAGACTCATTGAACCAACCATAGGTGCTTTGAATTTTCTAGAGTTATTGCTATGGTGGAACAACACATTGGCTAACAAAGAAAAATAGAAAATAAATAAGTATGTGATCATATGATAAATGTAATAACAAAATAATGTTTCTTAAAGTATAGTAGCAAAAATATGAGTAGGAATCTTCAACCTGTGAGCAGTCAATGACATCTTGTAAATATTTTTTATTAAATAAGAAAGAAAATTGGTTTCTGGAACTGGAGTTTGATGTGCAAGATGAGGGACTATGATTCTCTGTTGACTTGATCAGTGTGAACCTGAAAACATTTTAAACTTTAAAGTTTTAAAAATTAGGCAAATTATGTAAGCAATGATACTATTATAAGCAATTGCTATCATAAGAAATGAATAGTGTATTATTGCCGCTAATAATGTAAATGTGTAAGCACTATTAATGTAAAGGTGATAATGAAAGAGGCCAAATGTGTAAGCACTATTATATTGGATGCACATCCAATATAATGCACTTGTACTTATACTATATATATATAAGGCATGTTAGTGAAAGGCTGCTATAGTAATGTTGTTTACTAATAAATCTGTTACTGTAATACTGTTTGTAATTAGGTAAAATGTGTGAATATGTAACCGGTACTTGTAATTGTGATGGTGTAATGTTGTTACAAATAATGATGATATTGCAAAGATCCTTCTAATCAGTGCTTGTTTTTATAATGTTATTGTATAATATTAGGAATAATATGTCTACCGAAAAGCTTGTAGTGTAATGAAATTATTGGAATGCTAACACAAATGAAGTCAAATGTCTAAATATTTAGTCACTGGTATTGTAACCCATGGAAAAAATAAGAAATGATAGTATAATAATTGATATTGTAATGTTTTAGTGCAAGAAGTGCTAGTGTAAATCTGGTATTAATATTATAATTTCACACAAAAACCTTTTTTAAAGTTTTCTATTATAGGAATGCTAGGATTGATAAAAAAAATTTGTTGCATCAATTCTTCTACTAAGTATAATAGAACCTACTTAAAAACATTGGGAAAATTATTAAATATTATGTGATAAAGATAATGAAATGTGAAATAATTAAGGTTAGAGTAATAACTACCCAATCTCTCCACTCTCACAAGTTGCAACACCATGGAATTGGATATATCTAACTCTCCTTCCAAAAATACACTTGATTGTTTTGCATATTCATCCCAAAGAATATAATTAATCGTGGAACCACTGAAACGAAATACTAATAAAATTACAAAAAAAATTCAAAATGAATTTCATGTAAATAAAAATTAAATGTATTAAAGAGGAGGGATAACCTTTCATCTTGCAACACTATTTTTATTGAAATTCCAGAGTACCCCCAATGTTGAATCGGTTCATAATTTTTTAGATATCAAATAATATCTATGAAATACATCTAAAAAATTACATATAAAATAGCACAAATTTTCTTATAAAGTGTATCCACAACATATAGAATAGATTTTTTAAAAACTGAATGTAGATATTAATAGAATTTAGCTTTATTAAAAATGAAAAAAATACAACATCTATTCAAATCGAATAATGTGGTAGACAGTAAAGAATATATATTGATTATAATAGTCACATGAATAAAGTAAAATAGTTAGTAATGTAAAACTACTCTGACTTTAACAAATGATGTTAGTGGATATAAGGATTACTCTATAAGTATTATAGTGTATATTTCTAATTATGCAGATCGAATCTACATTGAAATCGAATATTGTGTCAACATTGAGTGATATTAAAGACCTATAATGCCAAGGTCACCTGTTTGTTAAGGTTTTTAAATACAATGAACTTCTTGTAGTAAATTTCATAGGGATTGGAGTAATAATCCAAAAAATATTTATTCACTAATAAGTAGATACATTGTTGATAGTAATGAACCTATCAAGTGTTCTTAAAAAACTATTTACAATTATATCGCCAAAATAAATGAAATCAAACCTAAGTATGGAAAGTGAACTTTGTAAGGAGGTGAATGAGTGATATATTTTTATTTTATGTTTCCTTACCCAAGAAACAACTTTCGTCTCCTGTTAAAGATTTCTTTCCTTGGTGAAAACAATTCAACCACATATCCACAGGAACACAAGAATTTACAAGGTTCACTATTCAATAAGAATATCTACGTCATTGGTATGGTTTGTAAATAATTCAATGCCACACAATCCACTAGAAAGCAATATTTTTGTGTAGAATACAACGAGTAGGATATACTCTTATACTTGTATAGCACTTGAATCAATACAACAGTGCATGTGCTTTAAGGATCATGAAATGATATAAGAAATTTTTTGTAACAAATATGTTACGGTGCTTATTGATCAACTTTCACAAATATAATCTTTCAAAACAATTCTTCACTTTTTTATCCTGAAGCTGGTAAGAACTTCCTGGACTTTGTTATAAAACTCAGTATGATTCCTCAATACAAAAAATATATATCTGTCAGAATATGGTTGAGACAATTCTTAACCACTTCTTCAATCCGGAAATCCAAATACGATTTTCCCAGTCCGATTATCCATCTCGATACGATAACTAGTTGAATACGATTATCAATTGAATATGTTGCAATCTTTTCTTTTCTCCTTTCACTTATGTCTGGCACAACTTCTTCAAGAAAAACAATATGGAAACCTCTTATTTCTATAATTTATTCAGTGCTCCGCCTTTTCTCCTCCTTTTCCTGAACAATACATATGTCAGAAAGTATAAGGTACTTTCCCTTTTATACTCTCCCCAAAAATGGTTTGGGTAAGATTCCTAAAATTTTCCTCATACAACCAAATTTACCCAAAACTTGAATTTCCCTTAAATTTCAGGTACATTTATGACTTCTTCAATGCTTCTAAACTCTTATCAATCCTTATCAAATCATCTAAAAACATTCACTCGCTTCTGATTTTATTCACAAACATCAGTCTGATTTCGATTCTTCCTTCAGATTTCCCCAATATGATGATCCATATCAATTACATGTATGAAGAAATAGATAACTTTAATCTTCATTATAATGTGGGTATTTGGTCACTTCGATTTTCTTGACTCTTTTAAAAAAATCATAATTGAAGATATCTCACTTCGTTACTCTGCACCAATTCAAAACAAACACATTCTGCTTCAAACTCTTAAATTTTCTTGATCCCTTTGACAACTCTTTCAAAGAGTCTTTCAATAAATACTCTTCTTATTCTTCATTCCTCTAGGCTGATGATTCAAAATCTGATTAATTTATCAGTTTCAGGTTACTTCTGTTTATGGGTTTCACCATCATTAAGACAATCAGAGTCAACTTCAATATGATGGCTCTTGACCCATTTGAAAACAAAACAATTCAATCCTAATGAATGGTTGACAATATTGTTGATCGTTCTCTAACATTTATTCTTGAATTGCCTCCAACAATCTCAATTCCTTTATCATTGGTCCCAAAACAATTTTTCCTTTGATGAATATGATGGTATACCGAATACAATGGATTGGTGTCAACAGATTCGACTTCACCAACTTCTTTATTTTACAAACTTCAGTTTGTATCCTTACTTCCTTCATGACTTTGATGACATTGAGGATTAGGTTCAGTATCCTCTTACTTGCAATGGAAAATGTTGTGACTTTTCATTCAATATCTTTCTTTCCTTATCAACCTGAATATGATTTCCAACACATTTCCTCCTCCTTTCTTTCATCAAGATTGCATCACAAGTTTACAGAATACTTTTGATTTATGAGAACTATAAGATCAGAAAAACATCATCACATTTATATCGTAGTTATGAAGACTCTGATGAAACACCTCATTAAGGTCTTCTCTTCCATTACAAACCTTATGTGAGTCTTATAATCATTTAATCTGGTGAACATAGTCCCATTACGATGAACTTTCTTAACCACTGTGAGTCCGATTTTCTTCAATATGATAGTCAATACGCTTTTCAAAAGCTTTTATAAAGTGAATTGATTTATCCACTTTGACACAAAAAGATAACCCTCTTGCAAAATAAACTTTTAAAAACCTTCTCCAACAAACTTGGTCCCAATAGTCCCCCCTATTAGATTTTATTATCAACCAAGATTCATAAATCTTTGAACTTTTAAACCTCAAGTAATCGATTACTTGTCAACAATTGTAAGCCTATGTGAACTAACTCATTATAGGAAACAAGAATCATTGAAATCAAAAACCATATTGACCAAAAGTAGTAACTATGAAAACCTCCTCAGTTTTTTTCCTCAACCTTTCTTCCTTAGCTCTTCAACCTTTTCTTCCTCAGCCTTTCAACTTTCCTAGAATACAAAAAAATTATTTCCTACAACCACTCCAACAAATAGTTAGAATAATTCACACACTTATATGGTGAATTCACAGCTTACCCACAACTCCCCCTATTTACATGCTTATGTAAGAATAGATTTATAAAATAATTATCCCCCTTGACAACATTATCCAAAGGTAAGATGAGAGAAGGGACAAAAACACATACCTAAACCTTGATGAGAAAGAGGTTGGATGCCCATGTTCAACCTCAATTTAGAGAATGCTTCCTTCAGTAAAGGTTTTGTGAAAATGTCAGCAACTTGTTCCAATATAGGAACATACTCCAGCTTCAACTCATTCTTCTCCACATGATTTTTAATGAAATGATATTTGATATCAATATGTTTTGAACAAGAATGTTGTACCTAATTCTTGGAAAGGTTGATTGTACTTTAATTATCACAACCCCAGTGCAAGGGTAACTTTACTTCAACAAATAAGTCTTTTAACTGAATCTTCATCCACATAAGTTGGGTAACACCTTGTGTGGAAAAAACATAATCAACTTCAACCATATTGGGAGTTATTGAATTTTGTTTCTTTATATGCCAACAAACACAAATTTTCCCCAGAAAGAAAACTCCACCTGATGTGGATCTTTATCAACATTTTCTTCCCAATCAGCTTCAGAATACCCAAAAAAATAAATTCTTTCTGATCTATCATACCTTATTCCAAAATTTGTTGTGCCTTTGATGTATCTGAGAATTCTTTTTCTAGCAAGTAAATGTGATTATTCAGGAGCACTCTGAAATCTTGCACATAAGGTAACAACATAAACAATGTCGGTTCTTAATGTGGTCAAATATAACAAACTTCCAATCATCTTTTGAAATTCTTTCTGATCAACTTTCTTACCTTCTCCATTTTTACTCAACTTAGTTCCTACTAAAATCGGTGTGGAAACTGGTTTTGAGTTTTCCATGCTGAACTTCTTAAGAAGTTTCTTAGCATTCTTTTCTTGAGAAAGAAAAATGTGTTTCTGCTTTTGTAAAATTTGTAACCCAAGAAAATATTTCATTTCTCCCAGCATGGACATATCAAACAACTTTTTCATGTTTTCATCAATTTTTTCACAAGATCTTTCATCATTCTCAGAAAATATAATATCATCAACATAAACAATTACGATGAGGGAAAACCCCTAACTTTCTTTGATATAAATATTGTTATCAACCCTTCCTTTCTTAAAATTCATCTCCCTTAAGCAAGTATCTAATTTGGAATACCATCCCCTCAGAGCTTTTTTAAGATCATACAAGGCTTTCTTCAATATGAATACATAACTTTCATCTTTCCCAATAACAAAGCCACATGGTTGTTCAATGTAAACATTTTCATCAAGACCCCCATTCAGAAATACGGACTTAACATCCATTTGAAAGATTTTGTAACTTCATTGTGCAACAATAGCAAGAAAAATTATGATTGTTTCAAACCTTACCACTAGAGAAAAAATTTCATCAAAATCAACACCTTCAATTTGTGAGTAACTTTGCACAATAATCTTTTTTTGTTTCTTATCACTTCACATCCTTCATTCAACTTGTTTTTGGAAAAATCACTTTATACAAATAAAATTTTTGTTATCTGGTTTAGGTACAAGTTCTCATGTATCATTATTTTCTATCTGATCCATCACTTCATTCATGGCCTAAACCAATTCTGGATACTCAAAATCTTATTTTACATCATTCGACTCAACTTTTGAATACAAGGAAGTATGTGTAATAGCATTTTATGTTCTTCTTGTTTGAACTTTCTGATGTTAGTCACCAATAATGTTCTGAGATTTCACTTGCTTCCTCAGCCTAGGATGAGATTTTCGAGTATCTTCCTCGTCATTGGAAATAGTTGAATCTGATTCTTCTTCTTAAGTAGGATTACAATTGTTTTCATCCTTATCGGAATTGTCAAGAAAACTTTCCATATCATGCTCAACTTTCTTATCTGCATGAGTATTTATCTTCCTCAATATTTTCAATAACTTTCACATCAAAAGAATCAAAAATTCTTTTTGTTTCATTGTTGAAGAATTTGTATCCTCTTTCTTCTGAAGCATAGCCAAGAAAAAGTTCATCTTCACCTTTCTGCTCAAACTTTTCAAGGTTTCCACCTTTCTTCTTTATAATGCATGGACTCCCGAAAACTCTTAAGTATTTCAAACTTTGAGTTTTGCCATAAAACAATTCATATAGAGTCATATGTGAACTTGGTTTGTAGAAACATTGGTTTTGAATATATACAACAGTACTCATGGTTTTCCTCTAATAATAATGAGAAAGACCATGTTCAATTCAAGTAACATAGTTCTCCCCATTTCCACCAAACTTTTATTCTTTCTTTCAGCAACCCCATTTTGTTGAGGAGTGTATATAGAACTATAATCGTATTGAATTTTATGCTTTTGAAGATAACTTTAAAATTCTTCATTCTTATACTCACCAAAATTTTGTGTTCTCAACTTCTTCACTGAATACTCATATTCCTTCTCAGCCTTCCTATTGAAACTTTTAAACATTTTTAGAGAATATGAATTATGTTTCATATACATAACCCAAGTAATGAAAGTAAAATCATCAATGAAAGTAATAAAATACTTATCTTTATTGGTTGATTATTTGTTAATTGGCCCAAAGATATCGGAATAAATAAGTTCCAGGGGTCATTTTGAACAAATCTCAACTTTCTTATGCACTGAGTTTGTAATTTTTCCCTTCTGACAAATAGTGCAACACAAATATCTTCTTCTTGGAAAATTAGGAATATCTCAGACACTATATCGCTTTTATAACTTACTCATGTTTCTTTGAAACATGTCTCAACCTCTTACGACACAACTAATTCTCTTCCACCATACTCAAATAACAATAGTTTTGTATTTCACCAACTTGAAACAAGTTTATTTTTGTACGTTGGCCTCTTGTCACTATTTTTCAATCTTCCTCACTTTTCACAACAAACTAATCTTTTCTGAAAACAACTTTGTTACCTTCATCACAAAGTCATGAAACACTTAGAAAATTGCGTTTCAACCCATAAAAATATAAAACTTTCTTGGATTTCAACTTTTCTTTCCCAATGATAGTTGATCCAACACATTTGATTCTCAGGGATTCATCATTGTCAAATATCACTATTTCTTCTTTAAAGTCTTTAACATTCTTAACAACTTTAAATCTCCTGTCATATGATAATAACACGCACTATCAATAATCCAAGGTCATTCTCATTTTGTAGTTTTCATAGTGGTTTCTACAATAAGATATTTTTTCTTTCTTTATCTCCATCTTTTGAGAATAGTTAACAAACTTTTGTTGTGCCGATAACAAAACAAGACAACCTTTTGAAAAAATTCAAAGTTGTTCATACCTTTCACAAATAGTATCTAGGGGTTGTAATCTATTTTCAAATTTTACTGCAACCTTCTCAGGTTTCTTCAAAACAACATTCTCAGAGTTTTTTCTTTGAAGTGATAGACCCCCTTCAAACTTTGTCTTCTATAATTTGTGGAATAGTAGTAATGTTAATGGTTGAACCAACACATATTTAACATATGTCAGAATCCACCACAATACCAGAAGTATCCACAAAAAATTATTTTCCTCTGAAACTTCCATAGTGATGAGAGTTGTGAACATATTCCTCATCAATCTTCTTATCTTTCTTATCTGGACTTTGTTGACCATCAACCTTTCTGTTATCAATCAAAATATTCTTTCTCTTTTTAGCCTTATCAAAACCAGAAATAATAGAAACTTTTTTATATTCATAATGTATAGAAATATTTTCAAACTCGGGATTTTTAGAAACTTCTGAATTCTCAACTTTGTTGGCCTTGGCCACATACATAACTTTTTCAGCATTCTTCTTTACAAAAACAATTTCATCTTTCTTTTAAACTTTATAGGTAACTTTTTTTATCCTTCTCAGGTTCCTATTTACGAGAACTTTCACTAACTTCATAGATAGAGTTTTTGAAACTTGTACCTTTCTATTTAGCTTTATAAAGTTTTTTTTGGACAAGTTCCAACTTTTATTCTTTTGCCTTCAATTTCACTTTCATATATTCATTACGATTCTTTTCTTCTTCAAATAATTTCAAATCATAAATCTCTTTCATCAGCTTAAATTTCTCATCAGGAAAACATTCTTGTTTGTTTGTTGTGGAACTTTCATTTTTCAACTTTCATATTTCTTTCTCTTCCCTTCCAATCTTTCTCATGAATTATTTCAATTCTTCTTTAAGATGGTATTATAATAGAGTTTATTATTTTTCAGAACTGCCACTTCTGAATTATTCATTATTCACTATTATAATAAAAGTATTCTCAACAACATAATCGATAGATTTTTCGAATTTAACATCATTGTCTCCTTCATCTTTAGATAAGAAACTTATTTTGGATTTGAATAAATTTTTATCTTTCCCTAAAGAAAAAGATCTATCTTTATCACCCTGTTCCTTCCACGATCTTATTGGTCTTCTTTTTTTTCACCACTATCATCTTCTTTATTTCTTCGAGGATAATTGGCTGCAAAGTGCCCAATGGTTCCACACTCAAATCATTTCAAGAGAAGTTTCCCTTTATATTTAGTTGTACCTCCTCACATTTTTAGAAAATAAGGATAAAATATCATCAATATTTTTACATACTTAATTTTCAGAATTAGAATCACCTGTAACTTCTTCAATAAGAATCTTCTTTGACTTATCTTTCTAGGAAACCTTGAAAAACATTTCTCTATCAATATTTGTTTTGTTTTTCATAACTTTCTTCCTTATCATTTAATAAGTGATGAGAGTGTTATTCAAATCGTCAAGAGATAATGTTTCGGAATCTCTACCTTCCAATGAAGAAACTTTAGCATCAAACTTATACATTTGATGGTGTTGAGAATGTCATTTACCCTAATAAATAATTCCCCAATAGATTCATACTCACCCATTTTCAAATCTTCATACTTCAGCCTACATATTTTTAATTTTGTCTTCTTCAATTTTGTATTGTCTTCGTATATGTTTTTCAAATTGTCTCATATACCTTTGGTTGTGGAAACACCCCTCACCATTATAAATTCACTTTCATAAAGTGATGATAGTAAAGCATTCTTGCCTCTTCCATCATTCTCAAGATTCTTATTATCAAGAGATGTGAGAGAAAAAAATTCATCAATAGGAGGAAATTCATCTGTTGCAACTTCAAGAACATCATACTCAATAGACATAAGATACGACGACATTCTATCTTTTCAGATATGATAGTTCTTACCATCGAAAATAGAGATACCTTTATTATTCACATAATTCGTATTCTCCATCAACTTCTCTTCAAAACTTCATCAAAGAAAAACAAAGGGAAGTTCCAGCTTTGATACCAATTGAAATTTCCCAGTCGGCATAATTGTATCACTAAGAGAGGGTGAATCAGTGATATCTTTTTCTTTTATGTTTCCTTACTCAAGAAACAATATTCATCTACTATTAAAGACTTTTTTCCCTGATAAAAACAATTCAACCACATATTCACAGTAACACACGAATTTACAAGGGTTGCTATTCAATAAGAATAGTTATGTCCTTGGTATGGTTTGGAAATAATCTAATACCACACAATCCACTAGAAAACAATCCTTTTGTGTGGAATACAATGAATAGGATATACCCTTACACTTGTGTAGCACTTTGAACAATGAAATAGTGCATGTGATTCAAATAACATGAAATGATATAAGAAAGTTTTTGTAACAAACATGTTACAGTGATTCTTAACGAAATTTCACAAATATAATCTTTCAAAATAATTCTTCACTTTCTTACCCAGAAGTTGGTAAGAACTTCGTGGACTTTATTATAAAACTCAATATGAACCACTACCTCTTCAATCCAGAAATCCCAATATGATTTTCCAAGTACGATTATCTAGCCCGATACGATAACCAGCTAAATATAATGATTGACAGAATACATTGCAATTTTGTCTCTTTTCCTTTCACTTCTGTCTGGAAAAATTTCTTCAAGAAAAACAATCCGGAAACCTCCTTCTATATATAATTTCTTCAGAACTATGCCTTCTCTTCTCCTTTTCATGAACAGTATATATGTTAAAACATACAAGGTATTTTCCCTTTTATACTCGCCCCAAAAATGGTTTGGGAGGGATTTTGGAAATTTTTACCACTCAAGAAAATTTACCCAAAACTTGAATTTCTCTTGAATTCTGGGTACATCTATGAATTTTTCAATATTTCTCAACTCTTCTCGATCCTTCTCGAATCTTCTAAAAATATCTGCTCACTTCTGATTTTCTTCACAAACATCAGTCTGATTTTGATTCTTCATTTTGATTTCCCCAATATGATTTCTCGATTACGATGCTTCATATAAATTACATGTATGAAGAAATAGATATCTTTAATCTTCATTACGATGTGGGTATTTGGTCACTTCAATTTTCTGGACCCTCTCGCAAAAAAATCAAAAATAAAGATATCTCACTCCATTACTCTACACCAATTCAAAACAAACACATTCTGCTTCAAATTATTCAAGTTTATTGATATCTTTGACAACTCTTTCAAAGAGTCTTTAATCAAGACTCTTCTTATTTTTTACTCTAGTCCGATGATCTAGAATCTGATTAATTTATCAGTGTCAAGTTACTTCTGTTTATGGGTTTCTCCTTTATTCAGACAATCAGAGTCAACTTTAATACGATGAATCTCGACCCATTTGAAAACAAAACAATTCAATCCTAATTAATGGTTGACAATATTGTTGACCGGCCTATGACATTTCTTCTTGAATTACCTCCAACAATCTCAATTCCTTTATCATCTATCCCAAAACAATTTTTCCTTTGATGAATATGATGGTATACTGAATATGATGGACTAGTGTCAACAACTTCAACTTCACCAACTTCTTTCTTTCAAAAACTCCAGTTTGTATCATGACTTCCTTCATGACTTTGATTATGTTGAGGATCAGATTCAACACATTTTCTCCCCCTTTCTTTCATCAAAATTGTATCACAAGTTTATAGAATACTTGTGATTTATGAGAACTCCAAGATCAGAAAAACATCATCACATTTATAACCTAGTCATGTAGACTCTAATACAGCACCTCATTAAAATATTCTCTTCCATTCTGTATGCGAGGTGAGTTTGATGAATCATTTATTTCGATGAACATCATCCCATTACGATTGACTTTCTTAACCATTGTGAGTCTAATTTTCTTGAATACGATGGTCAGTCCGTTTTTCAAAAACTTTTACAAAGTGAATTGATTTATCCGCTTTGACAACAAAAGACAACTCTCTTGAAAAATAAACTTCCAAAAACCTTCTCCAACCAACTTAACCCCAACAATCAACAATTAAAAGAGACTTTTTATGCTGGGAAAAAATACTTAAATTTTTATCAATTAGAATTGAGTCTATAAAAACTATGTCTCTTGAATACTTTGAAGCCATGGTGAACCACAAATTAATAATTCAAATTTGGATGTTGAGAGTACCATCATCATCAATTATGATTTCAATGATTGGTGTAAAATATCAAGATATCTATAGAGATACAATATCTCAAAAGAAGAGAGGTCAGATGTAACAAACATAGGTGTGCATAGTAAATGATTTTATAATGATTTGGCTTTGAATAAACTGAATTTATAATGGGTGATAAATTTATACCAAGTTAAAGTTATCAAAAATTTATTTATATACAATATTATCAGTGCAACATAGGCAGTCATTGTCACTGTCATGTTTCAAAATATTTAAACCTTCCTTTCATGTAACTCTAGAGAGAGAATATATGATAGAAAACTAGTTTTCTATGATACAACCCAACAAAAGAAAGCAACTACCCTTGACATTTATTAATAGTCATTACATAAGAAACTGATACTATCTGCGTTGAAGTTTGAATAGCCATTTTTCATTTGAATGCATCATATGGATCCTTGTAATGAATAGATTTTGACCAACTGTGAGTTCTAGTTAATATTTGAGCTCAAATAACATGATCTCCCAAGTGTAATAATTAAACAGGTACCGCTACAAAGGCCAAATGATTGATCACTATTTCTTAGCAACATCACTAGAGCCCCAATTTCCAATTTAATTTTATGGGGTGGAAACATTGAAACATTAATACCACTTAAAATATTAGGAGAATATTTGTTCTCTAGACTATCCATATCAAAACTAACCTTACAAACTGAATCTTAAATGAGATATACTTTCTCCTACGATAAAAAAGATAAAATGTAGTTGTTCACTTCTTCAAGAATGTCATGAGTTGGATCCAATATTGCACGCTTATTAATGTAATCTTCATTGTTGAATCTGTCTTGGAAATATGGGTATGTATATTTGTATTTGTAGCCTCTGTTGTTTGGAATATAGAATGTCTTTAGTTGGGATGTTTCAGGTTTCATGTCGTACAATGTCTAGTCGAGATATGTTGTTTGAGAATAACATGCTCGTGAATAGTCTATGAAGAGATTGTCTCATAGCCTAAGTTGACACCTATTTTATAACCTCAATAAACTCACTGCCATCGACTAATAGTACTAAAGTAGAATAGACCTCTCTGAATGTTCCATGAGTGATGTTGTTCACAGTTTTAATATCCTAATATGAAGTTGCACCTGTGATCTTTGTAAGCAATATCCATAAGTAATATAGTTATCCATTTGTTGGTGGCACATAGTATAGTCTACCAATACAGAATCCCTAATTTCTAGGATACCATTTTTTGTATCAAAAGTGGAAGACAAACCTCATTGGGAATTCTTCATATGTTAAACTTCTTCATTCTAGGTAAGTTACATTTGCTTCAAACCAAGAAGTAAGCATTGTTTCGAAAATACTTCCCCTACTGAAGATATCTTCAATATTATCACTGTCATTGTAAGTAACACTACTTTGTCCTAGTAAATGGAAATGAAACTTCTCTAATAAATGATATATATAATGGATATCATAAGAATATATCCTCCAGGAATCCTCACAAGTAGAGATGTACCGACAATCATAATACATCTTAATCTCATCTACATTGTTGTCTGACAAATGTCTGCTATTGGTCTCATAGAGTGGTGTTGTAACATGATCATGACCTTTTCTAATATACTTATAAAGGTATTTGATAGAATTCAACTAATTTAAAACTTTGATATTGATACGATCTTGATACTTTAATATCAAAATAGGGTTATAAGGTACAAAAAACCGATTATCCAAATAAACATCTTTTTTGAGGATTGTGCTTCCAGTATTCCATCTTCTGTATACGACATAACCATCATCATCAACTATTGTACGTGCAACAAAGATTTTTAGATAAAATTTAGTACATTTTTCATTTCTCATACAAGGAGAGCAATTATTTTCATGACCACAAGGGCCATGGATCATAAAGTTTTTAAGAGATTCATGAAGTTTTGGAAATGTACCTTTATTTGGAATTTCATCACAAACAAATATATCAATGACTACTGGAGTATTAACTTTGTTTTCACAACAAAGAAACAACAAAATGTGAACATGAGGCAACACATGTTTTTGAAACTCCATAGTATAAAAAACTACATGGAAAATAGTGGGATTAATCAAATATAAGAGAACATGATACAATAACATAAAATATGTTAAACCTGAAGAATAACATCTACGAAGTTAGCTACCTGCTTGTGACTTTCCAAAGAAATATCCATCTCTTAAATATTTCACTAGATGGTCAAGCTTAATATTAAAATATATTTATAATATCTGAGGGTAGTCTAGTGTACAGAGATTTGTTATGTGTAACAAATCTAGTAATTTCAGATCAAGTTTCATTGCATTTAAATGTTAAAAACAAATCTGGATAGCCTACCCAATTAGAAATTGACACAACATCTTGGTAATTTTTAATCATATACCTTGGACCACCGGTAAATATAGAAGGTAAAGTGATATGATTCCCACACAAAGACCCATCACAGTCACCTAGAATGAATGAATCTTGAAACCCATTGTATAGTTCAACCCTCAAATGCTTTTGATTGAAGAGAATGAAAGAAAGTATTTGAGACTCAATCATTGCATAAGCATTGAAAATAAATCGTTTCAACTACCTTTTAGAATGCAGTAATGTTGATTCATCATTCAAATGGAACTTCAAGTGATAAGAGAAGTACTCCCTCATTGTTACCTTTTAGAGATTAGTACTTGTACTAAAAGATGTAGTGTGATGAAATATGTTTTCAACGTATCCATTTTGGCCACCTTTGAAAATCAATGGATATTGTAATGGAAGACACAATGGGTGAATCTCATCAATGCATTTTAAATCACCACTTTTTCTTTGAATGATTATATCTTTTTTTGGTTGAAATATTCAAAATCACCAACAATAAGAATTGTGATTTTAGTAGTTGGTAAGTTGTATGTCACTGAATCCATTCGTCTTCTTTTAAAAAGACGTAGCTTCAAATTTGGAATTTCATGAAGATCAAGAACATCCCTTTAACTTTAGAAATGATGAGAGAAAGTGTTGTTTTCATGAAGAATACGTTATAGATTCTCAACCATATTAAAATCAATAGTTGAGTTCAGATTTGTATCATCATAGTTGCATGATAAATGCATGTTAATATGAACCCAATATAGTTTTGTCAATGATTTGGTTACTTCTGAATTGAACTGTTACCTGATGGACCAAAACCTGTTGTGAGACTCATTTGCAGTGTGATGAATGTATAGTTTTGTAGACCATGGTAATTCTCCCTCAAGAGGACATAAACTACCTATGCAATGGTACTTTTTTTCCATTTAATCTCAAATATATTTGTATCTCTACCGTTTTTGTCCGACCTGTCAACCATCCCACCCATTGATGTGAATGCGAACATAGAATTATAAATATGAATGTGTTCTTGGAATGCTCTTACCTCATCAGAATTATGATTTAATACCAATGTTCTAAGATATTGAATACATGTTGGGAGTAAGTCCAAATCAATTTTTCCCAACGAGTAGCATAGAACAAATCATGGATTTTCTTTGTTGCTGCATTTCTTATTTATATTGTCAAACCAAAAAAATGAACCAAAATACTGACAGATTTTATAAGGATCTCCAATATTTCAATATGTTGTGTGATGAATATAATTTAATAATATGTTTTATTAAAAAGTACAAACAATATCAGAAACGCATTGTGAATTTTATTGTATTATAATGATAGTTCAAGTAACTAACCCGTGTTCTCTGTAGTTTGAAGTAGTTGTGAATTTTTTGTAGTAACCATTTTTAATCAAACTTATAGTGATATTACATGAAAAATATTTTAAATGTCTAAATTTAAATGTGTACATCCACATACCTAAAAAACGTACAACTGGATTTCTTCCAACATGTCTTATTTCACGTGTTTCTGAAAATATATGAGTCATTGTACTTGGAACATCTAGTTGTTGGATATAACCCACACCAAGAGTAGTTTTCAATATCGAAATAGGAAGATGTATATTATTGATCAATATTTTAGCAATTAGTGTGTGTGTGTGTGTGAGTGAGTTAATTTTATAACACACCTGGGAATGAAAAAGAATTGTGGTTGCCAGTAATTGTAGTAGCAAAACAATATCTGTTGGAAGGGGAATGCGTAAGAAATAATATTGAATTAATAGGGATAAAAATGTATAAACGTATGAGTCCTTCTTAATATGACAATGAGAAAAGGGATGAGTAAGAAAGAACATTATCTTCATTCATCAAAACTAGAAAAAGTACTGAACAAAGAGATATTTGTTAAGTACATGAGATATATGACCAACATGTTGTTCATAAGAGTACATTGACATTATCCTTACTAAATAGAACAAAATGTTGTGTCATGGTTTCTAGTCTTTGTTTTCGCTTGCTTGATCCAACAGATATGGTTGAAAAAGTAGCACATTCATGAGGCACTTTAAATTAAATAAAAGAGAAATATGATTAATTAGTGGTAGTTTTAAGTAAAGTATGGAATCTAATTAAGTGTACTAGTAAATTTAAATTGAACGAACCGTTGATAGATAAAGGTGATAATGGCATGTGTGTTCCTCTTTGGGTGTTGTCATTTGTTGGTAGTGGTTCACATATTGTAGTAGAAGACAACTATGTATAGTTCATAGGAGAATTTCCTATAGATGCTGAAACTATTATTGTGGTAATATAGTAAACATATGTATTGAAAGAATGATAAATAATATAATAGTATAAAGTAAACATAATACATAACTCAGAACCTTTTTTTTCATTCTTCTATTAGCATTCTCCTCTGAAACCTTGCATCTCTATATGTTGACGGTGATTGCATGTCCATATTAATTTTATGTTTATTCAATTGTCAAGGTTTTCCAGAAAATCATACTATACATAAGTGTGAGTATAGTGAATGAAAAATATATTGGGAAGACAAACTGCAAGTTGACTAAGCATGTAAATAATTTTTTTTTAATTCCAATGACCATTACAGAAATCATGCATGAGAGTAACAGGGATAGTTAGGTATTGAATAAAAGAAATTATTCTTACCAGTGTTGTACTATATGATTTGGTGGAACATAAAGATGTCAATGTTGGAAGAGATCTAGATATTCAAACTAACCAAAAGCAGTTTAGATGTTTTTGTTGAATCAGAAAAGAAGATATGTAGTAGTAATTTTAGAAAAATTCATAGGAAATAGGGACTGACAAACATTGGAGACAGTTTTACAAAATTCATAAAATTAAAATAACACACAAGTGTGAAAGAAAGAATTACTGCATGTGGATCTACTCGTGCAATATTTTGGAAGAAATAAACATGTATAATGATAAAGCACAATGGTTCTAATAATCTTGGCTTGTTCAAGAATGTGTGGAAGAGAAGAGAAATTCAAACTATGTCTATGTATTGGAGTTTTTTTGACAAAGAAGAGTGTTTGAGTTACCATGATTTATAGTGTATGACCAAGGAGAACTCCGATGAATACCTTCTATTACATGAGATCTCCCTAGATCCTTGCCCAAGCTGTAAGATGACTTCTAAAAACAAAAAACAGTCATACGTTGACTCACCCTAAGCCACCCATTTATATAACCCCAACCATTCATTAAAATTACTAACCACTCCTATTTATATTGACCATATTCACCTTATTCCTCCTTGTATATACAACCCATCCCCCTGACTGATCCCACACTCTATCACTCCCCCCATCTTGAGAAATAGGCTTTTCCCCAATACTGAAATCTGGAAACTAATTTGGAAGAATGTATTTGTATTCCCAAGTAGCCTCATCCAATGGTTGTCCACGCCAATGTACCAAATACTGAGGCAGAGAGGTGTCATCCTACTACAGCAAGTGACGAGAAAGAATGCTCTCTGATTCTAGGTAATCATAGAAATCACCAACTAAATCAACCGACAAAGTGGGATGAACAAAATGGTTATAAATTGACTACTTCAATTGGGAAACATGAAAGATAGGATGAATCTAGGAATGAGGAGGAAAATATACCCGATAAGCTATAGGTCCAATCTGTTTGACAACAGGAAAGGGGATGAAAAATATGGGAGAAATCTTGGGATTGATCTGGTGAGCGGATGAAGACTATCTATAAGGCCAAAGTTTAAGGAAGACTTGGTATCCTAGTTAAAACTCCATTGTCCACCAATGGAGATATGTCTACCACTTCATTGCACACTGAGGACATACTGAAGCAAGCGTAAAGCTTCATCACGATCACCCAAAGCTGAAGCTATAACTTCTACCCAAATTTCAGAAGGCAAATAAGATATTATTGATGGTGGTGAATGACCATATAAAATTTCAAATGGAGTTGTTTTTTATGGATTCATGCCAAGTTGTATTGTAGTTCAATTCAACCCAAGGAAGCCAAAAAGACTAACCGATAGGCTGCTCCCCCGCAAAACACTGAAGGTAAGTTTCCAAGAAATGATTAATGATCTTCATTTAACCATCCGTTTGCAGATGATAAGACGAACTGAATTTCAATTTGGTACCACTAAAATAAAATAGATCCTTCCAAAAAAGGCTAAGCAACACAGGATCTCGGTCACTAAAATTATAAATAGGAATCCCATGAAGATTAACCACCTCCTGAAAAAAAAAATTCAGTGACCTTTTTAGTAGAATAAGGATGCTTTAATAGAATCAAATGAGCATAATTGGACTGCCAGACAAAAACAACAAAAATAACATCATAACCATGAGACCGTGGTAACCTAGAGATAAAATCCATAGAAAGATCTATCCAAATAACTGAAGTAATCTCCAAGTAAAAGACCAATAGGCGAGAGGGTAGAATATTTTGAATGTTGAAAAACAACACATTGTTGTACAGATTCTAGCACCTACCATTTCATCCCAACCCAATAAAAATTTGTTTCCAATAAGCGATAGATATGGTAAAAACTGGAATGTACCCCTTAGGGAGAATTATGATACTCCTCAAGTAGTTTGGTAATCAAAAGAGAAGTTGCAGGTAGTACCAAACGACCATGGTACAACAAAACACCATGTGAAAGAGAATAACTAGAGCGTGTCAGGTCTAGTTGAAAACTGTTGTACAATATCATGCAAAAAAGGGTTTAAATGAATATCCTCAGTGAGGCCATACATATCATCCAAAATAGAAAATTATTGAATATGTTGAAATGCTGAATATTCCTCCCAATGTGACAACGAATCAGTAGCAGTGTTTTCATTTCTAGGCTTGAATTTAACATCAAAACAATATACTATCAACTTAGCAATACAATTTTGTTGATGAGGATAAGCAACATTCTGATGAAATAGGTATTCCAAACTTCTATGGTCTGAAAAAACAGTGAATGTCCTTCCCAACAAATAGGGCCGCCAATGTTGAATACTCATCACCAAATCCGTAATCTCCTTTTCATAAGTAGATTTCATTAAAATCTTAGGTGTTAAAGATTTACTAAAATAAGTAATGGGATGATGACTTTGCATTGAGATGGCTCCAAACCCTTGACCTAAAGCATCACATTCAACCTCAAACGCCTTGGAAAAATCGGGTAAAGCTAAAACTGGTGCCTCCGTAATAAGATTTTTTAAACAGTCTAAAGCTTGTTGAGAATCTGTTGTCCAAGAAAAACCATCTTTGTGAGTCAAAATAGTAAGGGGTTGATCTATTTGGACATAACCTAGAATAAAATTTCAGTAATAACCCGTAAGACCCAAAAAAACTACAAACACCCTTCACCATTTGAAGACAAGGTCAATCCAAAACAGTCGTATCCTTAATTGGGTCCACATAAAATCCCAAACGAGAAACAATATGTCCGACATATTCCACCTCTTATTGAGAAAAACGGCACTTCTTATGATTTGCAAAGAAAAAATTATCAGAAAGAACCTGTAAAACAGTCTGCAAATGATCAAGATGTATTGCCCAATCACTATTTTAAACCAAAATATCATCAAATAATATCAAAACAAATTTGCGAAGTAAAGATCGGAATAAGTCATTCATAGCAGCCTAAAAAATAGGAGCATTGTTGAGCCCAAAAGGCATAACCAAATACTCATAATGACCACTATGAGTACAAAAAGTTCTCATCTCCACATCCACTGGTGCCATTCGTATTTGATGATAACCTGATTTTAAGTCCAATTTAGAAAAGAACACAACAACACCCACCTCATCCAATAATTCCTCAACAATAGGAATAGAAAATTTATCTGGTCTAGTAACCCAGTTAAATGACCTATAATCCACACACATTCGCCAAGTACCATACTTTTTAACTAAAAGAACTGAACTAGAATAATCACTAGAACTAGGGAGAATAACTTTAGAATGAACCAATTATTTTACCTGATGTTCAATTTCATTCTTCTAAAAATAAGGATACTGATAAGGGAGAACAGAAATAGGGCCTTCCCCCGGTTGTAAACAAATATGATGGACATGCTACCAAACAGGAGGTAAACCTTCCAATGCATCAAAAACATGCTGTCAAGTATCCAACACCTCCTGCAAGCTATGTTGTTGTTGAAAAGATAGTGAAATAGTACTTTCACTCCATTCTCCACCTAAAGGCAACCGAAAACAGCCCAAAACAAACAATTGTTTCATCCAGTCCCCCAAGGGAGAAGGTACCCACTCATTAGGAGACACTACACAGAGGAAAAATTCTTTACCATTTGACCAAAAACACGTAGGTAGAACATCCCAATTTATTATGACATCTCCTAAATTTCACAACCAATCCACGCTAAGAATGAGATCCATACCACCCAATTCCAGAATATATGCATCAATAAAACAAGAATAATTGGCCAAAGTGATATGAAAATTCCTAAAAACTCTTTGAGAAAATTTTTTATGTTCATCACTCGGTTTAACCATCATTTCAGCAGTCCTGTGGACTGGAAAACTAAGTGAATTAACCAAAGCAAGATAAATAACGTTGTGACTAGTAACACTATTAAGAAGAAGTGGCACTGCTAACTCCCCAATGTAACCCTCTACTTTCAGAACAGTATTGTCTCGACACAGATGGTGTGAAACTTGGTGAAAAAAATCCAATCCTTGCAACTCGAACACCGAACACTCTTCCAAACCAGATTCGGATGCACCCGAAGAAGGTACTACCCCATACAAAACCGGACTATCATTAATGGAATCACCATCATCATCCTCACCTAAAAGTAAAATCATAAGATTAGGATTAGAACATTTATGTAAAGGATTATATGGTAATCCACACCAAAAATAGAGACCCTTCTTTCGGTGGTCTTCTCATTCTTGGTTTGTAAGATGTCAAATTGCACGACCACCTGACCCTATTGATGAAGGAGCCTCAGAACGAACAGTGGGTACAAGAACATCACTATGTCTTACCGGATGAATACCAATGATCAGTGAAGTTTGAGGTAGAAAACGAGATAAAGGCTAAGAGAACTCCCTGTCATGAAACCCACCAGAAACTCGGGATACACTAGCTCAAAAAGCACCCCAGCCCCACAGGTAACAACAAGCTCAACATGACGAGCCATCGAAATCGCCTCCAAACGAGTAGTCGAATTATGAATCTGTACCCAATTTCGGATATCATCATGCAAACCATGCAGAAAATAACCAATATATTATTTCTATGGCTGGAGAGGAATCATAGAATCCAAATATTCAAAGTGCTCAATGTAATCGATTGCAAAACCCTACTGTTCAAGAGCATCCAATTCTTCATACGGATTCAAAACATCTAGGTCACCAAAATTTTCTAGTAACTCAAGCTTAAAATCATTCCATAAAATAGTCAGACGAATCTCCCCTAAAATCATAAACCAATGAATCTCTATCCCCTCAATACTGAGTTGAGCTAAAGACAACTTCATAGATTCCAGAATCTGATAGAGTTGAAAATAGTGATCGGTTCAAACTATCCGACCTTGAAGATCGATGCCATCAAATAGAGGTAGTTCAACTCAACAAATAGTAGAAAACAATCCATCAGTATGAAATGAAGTGTTCACTTATCCATGCTCAACACTTCCACTAGAAAAACCATCAGGAGTGTCAGGACCATCCAGAATAGAAAGCGCATGTTGTCGCAGTTCCTTTTCTAGTCGTCGCAGCGCACCAATGATATAAACAAAAAATTCCTTGGACTTATCAGTGATATTTTGTTTACTAATAGAAAGATTATTGATCGCTTGAAGTAACTCAGTCAATTAAACTTAATTTCACCCTACTCTCTGCTCAACTCCATCAAGGCATGCTTGATGATGTGTCTCTATTGAAAATCTGAGTGCAAAGAGGAAGATCATACCAAATGATAAGCTTAGATTGTTCAAGAATGTATGGAAGAGAAGATAAATCCAAACTGTGTTTATGGATTGGAGTTTTTTTGACAAAGAAGAGAGTTCAAGGAGTTACCATGATTTACAGTGTATGACTAAGGAGAACTCCGATGAATAACTTTTATTACACAAGAGTTCCCTAGCTCCATTTCCCAAGTTTTAAGCCGACCTCTAGAAACAGAAAACAATCATATGTTGACTCACCCTAATCCAACTCTTTATATACCCCCAGTCGTTTGTTAAAATCACTAATCACTCCTATTTACATTGACCATATTACCCTTATTCCTCCTAGTATATACAACCCATTCCCCATACTGATCCCGCACTCTATCAGGTTCCGTCATAGCTGTAGAAGAGCTTCTAGAAATTGTAATGGGCAAGCAGCAAGTCAACTTAAAGAAGATTGACTTGAAAGAGACAACCACTGTAGATGTCGGAGTAGGTCGAGTGTACAGAAATTCCTTTAAGGGTTGCAGCACATGGAGGTTACGGTAGTAAAATTGTAGAGTTTACTGTAGGTATATGGGACATAAATCGCAATCCGGAGGGGGTTTTGCAGTGCGTGGAGGTTACAACAGTAAAAATAGAGGGGTTACCATAATTAGAGAGGATGGAAATCGTGAGCCAGAGGGGGTTTTGCGGTGTGTGGAGGTTACAACAGTAAATACTCAGGGGTTACCATTGGGAGGGGACATAAATCGTTAGAGGGGGTTGGAAGGGATTAAATGATATTCGTTTTAAATTAAGGGATGGTTAACGAAATCCTTCGGAGAAGAAAATGGGTGCACGACGTCGGTCTTCTGATGCAGGAATCTCACAAAGATATGAGGGGATTGGGGATTGTAGAGGATGACCCACTATAGAGGAGGATAGAAATGACAAGGAGGATGTCAGTGCTGGTTTGTGGGAAGAGCAGTACGATGGCACACAAAATCATAGTGGGGACCCTAAGAGCAGTCATGGAATAGCGTGAGGGGGTTTTGAGTTTGGAGGGAGGAAATGAAAAATTAGAGTGACGTGGAATCTTGTAAAGGTAACAAGTAGGAGGAAGGCACCCAACTTTAGTATAGATAGTAGATGCATGCATTGATAGGAAAGTGATTGCTTATAGTATTGGTAAGGAGTAGAACACAAAGAATATATGAGAAAATGTTTATATATAATCTATTAAAAAAATAGTTAGATCCTTATAGATTTATTAAACTATGAAATATGATACTTCATGGATTATAACGTTTTAATGTAATGGAATTTCTCTTGTTAATTTATTGCAGAGATAAAACCTTCTTGGGATATGAATTTAAACTTTATGTCAAAAAGTTTAAAATGAGATGGAAGAGATAAAAATGGAGAAACCTATAAACTACCAGAAACTCCGAATTGAAATAGAGGTTCAGATTTTGGAAGAGAAGTTGATGTACGCCTTTAAACTCAGATATTTCCATATTTTAGATGAGTGAGTGTGAAGTCACCAATAATGGATCATAAAGGTTCCTTACCTGGTTCCTTACCCGAAATATGCACCATCATTGTAAAATAAGGCTAATAGATTTGAAAACAAAGAAGTTAGAAGGATGATAAAGTCAGAGTTAAACAATGTGGATTACAGAAGATGAATTATCACAGAACATAGAAGTTAAAATAATTCTGATGGCACAAATAGGGTTACATAAGAATAATGAAAGTTCACCAGCATATGTGATTAGCATAATAAAATCAGGGTGAGAACTATTATAAAATTCAAACCCTATAACTTAGGATCTGAAAGGGTTACTAAAGTGGATGATGAGAGTTTAGAAGAGTATGGGTTTAGCATAATAAATTTATAGAAAGGAATGGCTGTAAAATTCAAACCCCAGTACTTAGAGCAGTATAAATTCAAAGTTCATAATTGGGGGTTGCAAAAGAGGAAGAACCGTAGAACTTCGGTGAAAAACAAATAATGGGTGACAAATTAGGGTTTGGAATTTGTCTTCTTACCGTACGATGTGTAATGATAGAGATCCAGATTTCAAACATATGAAAGATTGTGGAAGAACAGTAAAGTAAATAATTAAGATACGATTAAGTATATCGGGATTTAGATATAAGATGTTGTGACAGAGTTATCATAGGACTACGAAAAAGGGATATAGTAGAGAGACACATATATGTGTTTTGTAGAGATAATCTGGGGATAGATTCATGGACAATGGGCATGGAAAATGCAGACTGGAATGGTTTTCGGTAGAGCAGATGTGAGGGTGGGGAGAGGGCATAGCGGGAGTGGCATCGTTAGGCTGGGAATGAAGGATGGGAGGGAAGTAATCATGAAATGAGAACCTCGATAGGGAGGAGCAGAGTTTTGGAGGGAAATCAGTGATGGAAGTTTTAGAGTCTTGATGATTAGTATAGATATAAATTTTCCAATTACTTTAATAAAATTAATGCTGGATATAATTACATTTAAATTTTACTAAAAAAAATGTTTTATTTATGCGTGTATAAAAAAACAAAATAAAAAAACAAAATAAAAAAACAAAATAAAAAAAACAAAATTTTAAATCGAAAAAATAGTGTTTTTAATTAAATCCAAAGGAAATTGAGACTTCTTGATTCTTAATGAGGGCCAAAGTAGTTCAAGCCCTTGATGCTTTAGCCTCCATCAAAGGAGGCCAAATGCACAAGGGTTTTCAACGTCTTTAAGATCTACTTTTTAAAAATTAAACCTATACCTATTTATAGTTTTTTTTAAAAACCTAGAAAAAATTGAAATTGGGATAGTGTAGCATGGACGGTGGCCCTATTAAGAGTAGCACACAATAAAGTAACCCCGGATAGTGATGATATAGTAGCCCTGAGTGGTAGCTTGGATGATGCATGACGGGGGTGGAATGGGGTGACAAGGTGCACTTACGACAAGTTCTAATGGTGGACTATGAGGAGGTAACTTCGATGAGGTTGGGGGATAGGGTTTCTCAAGTGAGGTGCACTTACGACATTTTACTCTATCTTATTTTTTCCTTTTCTTTTGACCATGGGTAAAGATCGCTCCTTCCAGTGGAAGCTATAATGGATGTTCTAGTAGAAATTTCAATGGAAGTTAGTTTCATAACACAATAAAAGCATATATTAATAAAACTAAAGAATATATTAATAAAAATAAAACTTTAATAAATATATTTATAAAAAATCCAGTGATATAAAATATGTATTATATTTGTTACATGATTTTTTGTGTAAAAAAATGTTTTATGACATTTAAAAAAAACATGTCAAACCTCTTGGCAAAACAAGATGCCCAATGATTGAATGCTCTCTGATTTGGAGTCGTTTTGAGACTACCGCTGGATCAGCCCTTACATGGGCAAACATTACCCTCCTAGCGAATACAACTAGATGTCGCTCCAGGGAAGTGAGAGAAGTAATGATTGTGAGTTCTAACCTCATTCAAAAGTCACATCCTTCCTTTTACTCCCAACATTCATTCCATCTATTGCGACGCCCACGTACTTGTGGGAGTCAAAGCGCCCACGAGCAAGGAAGTCAGCAGGAGACACCGTCGCTGAAGCCATAGGAGGAACGCTCTAATCGCCATGGCAAGCTAGAGTGAGAAACTCCCGCAAACCCATCTTCATAGTCAATTGCTAATTAATAATATTAATAATAACTAAATAATAATAATGACTAAATAATAATTTGTTGGGACCACTTTGTGTATAAGGTTGTATTTGTTGTCAATAGTTGTCAATGAAGATCAAAATGAAGGAGATCAGGAAGTACTCCAATGAAATGGAGGAATGGAAATTCAGATGATTGTTGTACTGATCATAAGTTCAAAGAACTTGTGTCAAAGGTGACACATTGTTTAGAACAGTGAAGAATGGTGAGGTATAATCCATCTGGGAATGATTAAAGAAGAATGTGGATTTGATGAAGACCATGCAATTCTTCATGATTTCATGAGAACCATGCAAGAGACTTCTTGAAGAATAGAATCGTATGATTTGCATGAAGTGGAGAATGACGGTTGAAGAAGAAGACGGTGTGGAAGGGATTTGAACTCTGAGATGGTCATGCACTTCACATTGTATCAAAATATGATGATCCTAAAGCTGATCTATCAAAGGATATATATCACGATAGTGGAGTTTGTGAAGAAAGAAGAAGAGTTGCTGAAGAAGCCAAATCACAGAAAAGAAGCATGAAGGTTATAGCCGAAGCATATATTGAAGGTGGCGTTGTTTCCCAGTGTTTGCCAAAGAGTTGCGCGTGAAAAACAGCATGGTGCGCGAAATAGTGGAGCGAAGTTTTTCGCGCAAGCAGTGTTTCGGAATCAGAACATTGAAAAATGGTAAAGGCATGGGCTGCGCGAAAAACCAGAGTAGTGCGCAGAAAAATGGGAATGTGCGTGGAAAAATGTTGTGTGAGGAATAGCTGGGTGAGTTTTTCGCGCAAGCAGTGTCTCGGATCAGAAATACTGAAAATCGGCAAGGGCAAGAGGTGCGTGAAAAATCAAAGATGTTTAGGCCATGTGTGCGGAAAATCAAACTTCTGCATGAAAATATGGTTGGGCGCAAAATGTGGGTTTGATGTTTTACATGCAAGAGAGGCTTCATGTTCAGAATGATGAAAAATGACAAAAGTCATGAGGTGCACGAAAAATCCAGGTGGTGCACGAAAATAAACGGAAGGCGCACGTAATCTAAGGAACTAAGAGACAGTTTTACGCACAGGAAGGGGTTTTACGCGCAAGGTCAAAAACGCCTATAAATACGAGATGAACCCCTCTCATTGGCAGAGGCTCGACACTTAGACAAATCCTGAGCTCTGACGCGCTGAAAAATTGAGCTATAGAGGGGTGCGTGAAAAGAAGAAGTATTGCGCGAAAAAGAAGGTGTTGCGCGAAAAAGAGAAGTTATGCGCGAAAAAGAAGAGTTGCGCGAAAAGCCTTTTTCGAGCCAAAAAGATATTTTTACGCGCAAGGTTTTAATTTTACGTGCAAGACACCGGGAAGGGTGCGTAAAAAATTTGGGGGTCCCGTAAGCCTTTGACAGGTGCTTAGCACTCTCAAATCTGCTTTGCGAAGACAGAAGAACAGTGAACCATTTGGTTTTACGAAGAGAAGTAATACCGCACACACATGACTGGTGTTTAACACCCTCATTGTGCTTTGCGAAGAGAAGAAGAACGATTCGTACAACTTAACTCAAATCTGCACAGAGAGAGGGAAATATAACGATACACTCAGGTGTCGGTATTGGGAATTGAAGGGAGAGAAGAAGGAGATTTAGTGCATTCAGATATTGCACTAAAGTAGATGATTGATTACAAAAGAGCATCAACTCAGGATACTGATGCAAGCAGAGTCTCGTGCTAAGTAGAGGCAAAGACTTCAATACAAATCTATTAAAGAGACCTTCACGCCTATAAACTGACTGGGACTTCACCAAAGGCAGTGAGCTAGGGGGAGTCAACGGGAGTGACCCGAGAGACGCAGTGAGCTATCCCTGAACTTTTGTAAAGGCAGTGAGCCTGGGACAGTGTGATTGTGCCCAAACCATTGTAATCCACAACTAGTGAAGAATAGTGGAATTAGGTATGACCGGCAACCTGTCAGTGTATGCTCCTTGGACGTAGCCCTTAGTGGTGAACCAAGTAAAAGTGTTGTGTCAACTCATTGCATGTGATTGTTCGATTGCTGATCATATCCATCATACAGGTTTTACAAGTTCCTACCAACGTGGGGACAAGATCCATCACATTAAGAGAAAAAGTTGACATCCTGATTCACCCCTCCCCTCTCAAGGTGTCCCGGGGTCCAACATAATTAACTATTAATAATTACTATTAGGTATTAATGATTACTAATTAATAATTAATTAGTAATTAAATAATACTAATTACTAATTAACAATATTATTTACTAAAAATATTAATTACTAATTAATAATAGCAATAAATAACTAATTAATTATTAATAATTAATATGTTTTAATTCATTAGTAATTAAATAATATTTAGTAACTAATAAATAAATTTAATAACTAAATAATAATTAACTATTAATAATTACTATCGTATATTAATAATTATTAATTATTAATTAATCAGTAATTAAATAATATTATTTACTATTTATTAATATTAATTTCTAATAAATATTAATTATTAATTAATATTAATTACTAACAAATATATAAAATTCTTATTTCATTTCTAATTATTAATAAAAATAACTATATAATTACTAATTATTAATTAACAATTTTGTTACCAATTAATTTATAATTATTAATAATTATTATTAAAAATTTACTGATAAATATTTAAAATTATTATTTAGTTTCTAATTATTAAAAAATTATTATTTAATTACTAGTTAATTAATAACTATTAATTTTTAATAGAGAGCCACTCTCTCTTGAATCTCATGGAGATCGCTCTTGCGATCGCGGTCTAGCGTTGATCTTTCCAAGCTGAGAAGATGGTATCGTTGGCCACTATGAGATGTTTGCATCATGTGGCAGCGCACATCCTCATGTCATTCTTGGCAATGCAATTTATGATGATGAAATGAGAAAAGATGAAGTCCCCTTTCGTGATCACGAGTCATCGTCGTCTTCCGGCTATGAATCTGGGGGTCTGGGACCTTGACGATGACGAGGGATAGCGGAGGTTCGCGAGGTAAGGGTTGCTCGCGATTGTCCTCAGCTTGGTTACAGGGGGCCTCACCCAATGGCGGGATTGGAGAGCAGGTCGATGGTGACCCCAGGTCGTGGAGAGCAAGTCAACGAGGGGTATAAGATCCCGGTGGCGATGAGGTCTGTGTTGGATAAGACACCTCTGGGTGCCATTAGCAACGAGGGTCTTTCGTGCCCCACTCGGTCGATGTCAGAGGTACCACCACGACGGTGGGGATGGATGAACAAGTCGACGACAAGTTGGTGGAGACCTCGATGGCGAGGATAGAGATCGGATGTAGCCGACAACGACGTTCGAGCAAAGGTCGCACTACTGCAAATCAGATCTTGAACAGTGCTAGTAAAAGGGTTTTATCTGCGCTTCAAAAGCACTGATATTGCGAGCGATATTAAAATTTGATCTTTATCAACGCTAAAAAAAAGCGTTGATAATGGGTGTCTTTAACAACGCTTTTTTTAACGCTGTTAAAGGCACTCATTATCAATGTTTTTTTAGCGCTGTTAAAGGGTGTTTTTAATCGCTCCTTTGTAACGCTAATAAAGGGTGTCTTTAATAGCGCTAAAAAAAGACGTTGTTAAAGGGTGTCTTTAACGGCGCTTTTTTTTAGTGGTGTTAAAAATTTTGAAAAAAATTAATGTTTTCACGCATCCCCCACAAACCCCTTTCTCAACGCATACAACCCCCCTTTTTAAAAGTTGATCTTTATCAACGCTAAAAAAAACGTTGATAATGGGTGTCTTTAACATAGCTTTTTTTTTAACGCTGTTAAAGGCACTCATTATCAATGTTTTTTTAGCGCTGTTAAAGGGTGTTTTTAATCGCTCCTTTTTAACGCTAATAAAGGGTGTTTTTAGTAGCGCTAAAAAAGACGTTGTTAAAGGGTGTATTTAACGGCGCTTTTTTTTAGTGGTGTTAAAAATTTTGAAAAAAATTAATGTTTTCACGCATCCCCCACAAACCCCTTTCTCAACGCATACAACCCCCCTTTTTTAACACTTTCTACTACCCACCCACCATCACGCCCCCCCCCCCAACATTAAAAGCCACCCCCCAAATACTTGCGCGCGCCTGGATTTGATCACAGGACCTCCCTTATGCGACTGGATGCTCTTTACCACTCGATCAGGCGTCTTTTATTTTATATTTTACGACATTTCTATTTATTTGCATATATTTAAGTGTGTGATATATATATTATATATTAATATTCATTTATATATATATTATAATATAAATATAAATATACATGTTTATTAATGCACACACATTTGCATATATAAACATTATATATACATATTAATGCATTTTTATAATGTAAAGAAAATGGATAATTTGTTACTTAAAATGAACAATAAATATTTATTTCCATTTGGTTTATATATTTAAAAATAAAACCATAATATCAATATGAATGTAACTCCTAAGAATAAATTCAATCTCCATTGAAAAAAGACAATAAGACCCCCTTAAACAAGAATGAAATTTAATCGAATGTTGAAAAATTAGGATACCTAAACTAAAAACTCAGTTTTGGAGGCATTATGGACCATTTTTTGTCTCGACAAATGTAACGGGGTCCCCCTAGTCACCAGGGTATAGAACTCGTCACAAGTTTCGATTTGATATGTGGTAGAGCCAAAACAAACATCCGGGTCAAAAGTTGTGATCATTTGAAGTTCAAGTCATGTTTTCAACTTATCTTAGACTCTTCATTAATTTATTTAATTTTTTTATCATCCAATTGTTATTAAAAGACTATTAATTGGTAAAAATTATCAAATTATTAATTAATCTTATTTTTTAATTATTTTATAAGCTATTTTTCACTAAATATTTTATATATTAAATGTAAATGTGTATTTAGCTTTATCTAAACCATATTTTTTAAAAAAATATTTATTTCAATATAAATAAAATTATATATTAATATAATATTTTCAATGAAATATAATTTTTTAAAAATATATCATTTATCAGCGTTTTTTTACTAGAGCTGATAAAAGCCCCCCCCCCATCAACGTTATCAGTGTTTTTTACTAGTACATCCTCTTTATCAACGTTTTTTCTCTAGCGCTGATAAAGGTTCTCCTTTATCGACGCTTTTATATTAACGCTGATAAAAAGTACCTTTTTATCAGCGTTTTTCTATTAGTGCTGATAAAGGGGGCCTTTATCGTTTTTTTAGCACTAATAAAGCCAAGTGTTGTTAAAGGCTGGATCTATAGTAGTGTCAGCGGCACTCTCGGCGTGCGACGGCCTCAACCTTTGGGGTGACCTTGGGATTTGGATGGGGGATGACCTCAGGAAACAGATGGGAGGCAAAAGGAGCTGACCTTGGGAAGCAGAAGTGAAACGACCTCAGGATGCGGCACTGGCCACAGGCTGATGACATGTTGGGTGTTGTTATTTTTCGGCATGGATTTTTTTCACAGAAAAGTGGGCCTCACGTTGGACCTTCAATAAGAAAATGGGCCTTTGGGCCAATCTCATATGGGCCGACAATTTGTGCAGGCGAGCGCGACCAGGGTGCGCTGGTCTTGATTAGCGACGACGACGCTGATTCAATTGGTGATATGTGGGCATTGTGGTCGCTTAGGACCCCATAGTGGGGCTTCAGCCCAGTTTCCCAAAGGAGCTTCGAGCTGTTTACATGGACTGAAGAGTCGTGCAATAATGGGGGCCTTCAGGCCTCATTATTTATTTTGTGGATGGGACTACAGCTTTCATCTGATTGTTTTTTAGTGACATTAGTTTGTCACTTTCATGTTTGGTGGTGATTTCTATGTCGCATGCTTTGAGTTGTTTTTTTCTGCATTTCTAGTTTCTTTAATAAATTTTAGGATTGAGAACGCTAAACTCCTGAACCTTCCTAATTAATTTTTAATAAACACAATAAAAAATAACTATTAATTGTTATTATTAACTATTAATGGATTGTAATTAATGAATAATTAGTAATTAAATAATTTAATAGTTATTATCATTAATAATTATTTAGTTTCTAATTATCAAAAATTATTGTTATTTAATTACTAATTAATTAATAACTATGAATTATTAATAAACTTAATGAAAATAAATATTATTTTTTATTAATAATTATTAATGAATTGTAATTAATTATTAATAATAAATAAATATTAGTAAGTAATTATTAGATATTAATTATTAATAAACTTAATAAAAATACCTATTAATTATTATTATTAATTATTAGTGAACCGTAATTAATTAATAATAATAGACATTGACTAGACCACTCAATCCCGTAGTGAGAAGAATCAGACGCATACATGGTTGGTGATAAAGACATTGACTAGGCCAATCGCATAGTGAGAAGAATCGGGTACGAACGACCAAACCATTACATGGAAAGCTCATAAGTAAATGGAGGAGAGGCAGACATATGAGGGGTCGGAACAACTCTTGAGACAAAAGGTGATGATGGTCCTTTGATGGAAGATTGGCCAGTTGAGACTAACAATTAGCTTTGTGTTCTGGTGGCTTTGTGTGCGCCACTTCTTTGAACTTGCAATCCTTTTTACGCTTGTGTGGGATGAAATGAAACAACAAGGTGGTGAGGCCGCCACCACAAACATCAGAGCCAAGAAAACCAAGGTTCAGAGGCTGCCCATTCTCTCCACACGAGAGACATCATTTTTTGTACCGGTTTCCCCTGTTTCGAGACCCACCTCGGATTGTGGGGTGTCTCCATCTCTTCCATAGGTGGCTGAGCTGGCACAATCTGCGCCTCAGTGTCTGAGGACTGGCACCCATCAGTGGCATCACCTTCCTTTGTATCCACAGAAGTCTCCTGTCAAGTTGAACTTCCATGCTTCGGGTCATTGGAAGTAGATTTAGGGCTCAGGTGGGTAAGACCTCTTGAGTTGTACTGCCTTGGAACTCATTTCCCTAGATTTCTTGTCTTCCCTTCTGAGAAACAGCTCCTCAACATATGCAAAATAACTGTCACCCTGCACAGAAGTATCAAGCATGTTAGATTGAGGGGTAATCTCACCCAACGTCTTCCCATTGTATTTTTCTGGAGCCTCAGAATCTTAAGCGTTCTGGTTCCTGGAGATCCCAATATCTTCCCGAACATCATTAGCTTGCATAGCCACATATTCATCAGCTGCACCATCCATATTTTCAGCCTGCACAGGAACGGAGTCCATAACAGACACAGTGACAGTAGAATAAGTCTGTTTCCTACTGAAATGGAAGTCACGGATTGGTCTTTATAAACAGCGCGCAGAGGGAGAATCCTTCTTCTGTTTTACTGGGTCAGAAAAGGATTCAACAGTGGCAGGGGGGGTCCCCTACAACCACCAGACTTCATAAAATTCTCTTCATGAAAATCTGTTTCATCAAGCCTTTCTTCACTTCCCAGAAACAGAGTCTCGTCCCCATCATCAAGAGTAAAGCCATCATCATTATTCCTCACAGCTGCCTCCAATTGTCTGGTGTAAGGAACAGAGCTAACCTACTGATCCACCCTCAGTTCCAACCCAGACTGTAGATGTTGGTGTTCACCCACTGCACGCTGACCCTTGTTAGCTAAAGGGCTAGCCACAACTTCAGCAAAAGAAGGGGGGCTGGATTGACCTTAATGGCCTTTTCAGCCAATTCCCTCAAATAATCCCTCCAACCAACAGAGGCGTGTCTCTCGTCTGCTTCATAATCCTGGGCATCAATAATCGGCATTTTGAACTTGCAATTCTCAATGGAATGCCCAATTTTCCTACAATTGGAGCAGTGAAAATTCCTTCTGACATTCTGGGCCCAAGTGCCCAATGTTTCAACATTTTTTTAAAATGCAGGCTTCTTTTCAAAATCAATAAATAATTCCAACCTTCTATCAGCAACCATAAGGATGACAGACTCAACTAAGGTCAAACATAGGTCAATCTCCACTAACACTCTGGAAAAGTGCTCGTATCAAGAGAGCTCCGTTTCTCTATCAATTTTAATTGGATCCCAAACAGAAGAGGAAATGTCCCAGAGCAGCTGAGGATGCCAAAAAACCCAAGGGAGGTCATGAATTCGTATCCATACCCAAGTAATTGAATTATTTACCGAAGCGGGACTGAATAATTGATCTCAATCTTGGATCTGCAATATATTGAGAGAGACAAATCCTAAACCCCATGCTCTGGATTTGAGTTCATCCAAAGGAAACACTATAAAAATAGCATTTCCCAATTGCAGCGCCGCCAAAGTCACATATTTGGAGGAGTTGACATCGCAACTCCTCAATTTTCCATGGATTCTCCTTCCTCTAAAATGTCAATCGAGCCAGAATCGAGTGCTTGCACGCACTCCTTAAGTCACTCTGCAATCAGTTTCTGATTTGCTTCGACAAATGCTAGAGATACATTTTTCATGATTCCAGAGGAAGCCAGTGCAAACCTAGAGTTTGTGAAGAACCTGTTATTTACAACGGTGAGGGGAGGGGGGAAATAATGAAAATCTACCTAATTTGCAGACGGGGAGGCTCGAAACCAAGACCTCCCAAATGCTGCCACCGGACGCAACCTGTTAAGAACAGAGGACTGGAAGTTGTATTACTGGAGGAGGAAATGGAATTACAGCAAGTAAAGGGGTAAAAACAGAGGAATTACAGCAGGTAGAGGGGAAAAACAGAGAGGAATTACAGATCCCCCCAGGGGAAATCCTGCCCAAGCCTACAGCCGATGCCCAAAAATAACAGGAAAAAGGAATGCCCTCACTCTCCCACGTCCTCCCCTTTTTAACAGATTCCAAACAGCCCAGTGGCTTAACAACCTTGAGATTCCTCCACTACCTCTCCCCCCCATGTGTCAGCAGGTGACCCCACGGGTCCCTCCAGTTTGTTAACTTTGTTAATCTGTTTCTCCTGGCCCACCTGGCCTGACAACTTTGTTTCTCCTGGCCCACCTGGCCTGGCAGTTGGTTCTCCCCCTGGCTGGGCAGCTTTGCCCCTTCTAGAATACACCTTCCACTCACCCGGAAGGTCCCGGATCCTACCACTGCCCACCGTCTGAGAATCAGTCTTGTCCTCAAGACTGAATGTGGGAAACTGATTGCGGAGGACAAAGTCATCCTCCCAAGTTGCGTCGGCAACAGGTTGGCCTGTCCAGTGGATCAAATATTGTGGTTGAAAAATGTCATCCTGGAGGTGATAGCGGTGGGACAGGATGGCAGCAGGCTCGGGCCGAGAAACGTCATCACCGGCTAAGTCCGAGGGAAGTGAAGGTGAGGTAGTTAGGGGACCGACAGCGGCTTTGAGCTGGGAGACATGAAAAACATCGTGAATGTGGGTTGTGGGGGGTAACTCCAATTGGTAAGCAACCGGGCCAATCGGGCGGAGTATCGTGAAAGGTCCATAAAACCGGGGAGACAATTTTGGAGAGATCCGCCGAGCAAGGGAGTGTTGCCGGTGGGGTCTAAGTTTGACATAGACTGGGTCGCCCACTGCAAAAGTCACCGAGCGGCGGTGGCGGTTAGCTTGAAGACGCATAATGTCCTGAGCTCGGTGGAGATGGTGTTTGATTTGATGTAAGGCCTCATCTCGGTCCGTCAAAGCCGAAGCGACTGCTGCCACCCGGATTTCTGAAGGAAGGAAGCGGGTGAGGGCAGGAGGTTTACGCCCGTAGACGACCTCGAAAGGTGTGGTTTTGATTGCCGAGTGCCACGAGGTATTGTAGGATAATTCAGCCCAAGGAATCCAATAAGACCAATGTTTGGGCTGCTCCCCAGCGAAGCAGCGAAGATAAGTCTCAAGGCAACGGTTGAGTACCTCGGTCTGGCCATCCGTTTGCGGGTGATAGGCGGAGCTAAACCGCAACTTAGTGCCATGGAGGCGGAACAGTTCTGTCTAAAAATGGCTGAGGAAAACCGGGTCCCGGTCACTGACAATTGAAGTGGGCAGCCCATGTAACCGGACAACTTCCTTGAAAAAAAATTCTGCTACACGGGTGGCCGTATAGGGGTGTTTTAGTAAGAGGAAATGAGCGTACTTGGAGAGGCGATCCACCACTACGAAAATAACATTGAAACCACCAGATTTAGGGAGCCCAGTAATAAAATCCATAGAGAGATCCTCCCAAATGGCCGCCGGAATATCCAAAGGTTGGAGCAACCCGGCTGGGGATAGGGTGGAGTATTTGTTCCTTTGACAAACCGAACATTGGCGGACAAAATTCTGGACAGCAGTCTTCATACCCGACCAGTAAAAGGTAGCAGCGAGGCGGCGGTAAGTGCGATAAAAACCAGAGTGGCCCCCTTCCGGAGAGGAATGGTGTTCAGCTAAAAGTGTCGATATCCAAGGAGATGAGGCTGAAAGAACAAGACGGTTGTTGTAGAATAAAATGCCCTGCCGAAGATGGTAGCCGGGATAGGAGGGACGGTTGTTGCGGAGGGTGTGGATTATGCTTTGGAGGTGGGAATCGGCATCAATGTCTTTGAGCAGGTCGCGGCCGTCTGCCCATTGAGGAACTGACTGAATAAAAACCAAAGCAGCAGAATC